>APFE030352710.1:1614-52854 GCA_000404065.3 Pinus taeda
GCTCTCGCATTTTTATTTTTCCTGTGATTTAGAATTCGTATGCAGGTAATTTCTGTACGGGGTTAAAACCTACAAGCTTCTACTCGCAGAAGGCTACAACCTTCTCTCGTTCTCCAGCTTCTCTTGGAAAGGTGCTACAACACCCTAGCTCTTGCACTAGCTGATATGTTTACTAGTACGTAGGTGTCGGCCTACAGAATACTACAACCTTCTCTTTTCTTCCACGTTTCATAAAATTTCAGACGAGATCCATCAATAACATCATTCAATCATCAAATATATTTTCATCAATCAATCTCCTTTTCACAACTGAACCAATCAACCACTTCGACATCCCTTCAATCAGATCTTTCAAAATACTGTAACCAGAACACTGCAACAGCAAACAGAAGCAGTTAAAACATATTTTACAAGTTATACGCTACTTCCCTGTGTCAAACCTGCATGCATCACACCTTTCTCAAGACGAACCTACGTACAAATCTGTAAATCAAACTTAAGATGTATATGTTGTTTTGATATGCAGAACCAGTGTGTATATGTGCCTTTTCTAATGTGAACGTGCGTACAGATCTGTAAATTATGATTTATACATTACAACAATTCTAGACTTCAGTTATACCCAGATCATCATATTTACAAACTACAACATGTGCCAGTTATTAGATAAATGATCAAACCACAAAAATATACTTCACTTCAAGCCTTACGGTCTTGAACCCTCATTATATCTTATCCTTCATCAAGCGCTAAGGTTCATCCTTGGTTCAGATCCAACTACGCACCATAACCCAATAACTTGTGCACTAGATCTTGCTCATCATTAGATATTCAATCTTTTAGTGCCTTGGCCTAATGATCTTCTTCTCCTTATATTGTGTTAGGACTTTCTCAATACCATGGTCCAAAACCACTTAGGACCAATACCTTGGACCAAATACCTGGGATCAATACTTTCGAACCAGATACTTTGGACCATTACCATGGATAAAAATACCATGGACCAAATACCACAGACCAAAACTTAGATTTCCAACATGTACGCACCTTGCTTTCTATGAAACTGCGTGTGTACGTTATACGTATCTTTTGGTATGTTAACCCGCGTGTATACGCTACTTTGTCAAGGTGAACCTGTGTATACTTCTCTTTCCTCATTCTGTGAAGTCTGATCTATAACTCTGAGCTGTTAACCTGTTGAACTGTGATCTGTCATCTAAGTGAGTTGCCATCAAGGACAACACCTGTGTCAAATCTGAGTCATAATGCCAACAGTTCGCAAGCAAAACATAAAAGTGGACTCTTTCCAAAACTGCATGTGCTTTGTTGTCTCTGTTAGCTCTACTACATGTCGCTGATTTTCAAAGAGTGGAAGTAAGCTCGGTCCTTGGTTTCTTTTTCAGAAGAGGTCTGCACCGGTTACTGTTCTCCTTCTCCTTCACCTCGCTTACTCCATTTCACCCCTCTGCCTCTTTTTTTCCCTTGACTTTCGTCGATGCGATTTAATTGCTATCGCAAATCACATCCATGTGTATAAAGGCTACACCCCTTGACTTCTGCCAATGCGATATTGCGATGTGATTTGATCGTAATCGCACATCACCCGATCCGATGACTCCCGTCACGCCCAATAAAGTGACTCGTCCGATCACTCCTCCGTCGTCCAATCAATCCCGACAAGATCGAACGGCCTTTGCTCATTTCACACTCACTCCCCATACCACTTGTCTAGCACTCTCCACCATCCATCCGTGCGATCCAATAGCATTCGCAACTCCCGCACCCATAAGTTGCCCGCACATTAACTCGCAATCACAGCGATTTTCCTCCCGTCACATCCGCCACGCGTCGCCCGATGACTCGCATCGCTCACCTGCATACCTTTACAGAGTCCCTCCCAAAAGTAGTGCGATACATACCGCTTACCACCCATTTTCCCGTCCCCGCGCGCTATCTCCCATGTATCTTTTCTGCCTGATGGGTGTCAAATCTGTCCGCCCGCAATCTAACAGCTCACGTTTGTTTGCTCCCGCTTTCGCTCGATTCTTCTCGCCAACAGATCTCTCCCCTCCATTCACTTGATCCAACGGCTGATATCTGCTCCCGCCATGCAGTCTTTGCGTCCTTGACCTGTACCATGCATCCGAAGGATGATGGTGGCCAGTGTTCAGTACTCCGAGTAGTTACTCCTCAATAACTGCATTCAAGAGCAGTATGGCAAAAGAACGAGAAGGACATGCCTCGAGCAGATCATAGCATTTATCAGTTATGGAGCATTCTTTCATATAACACTCCACCTGCTCGAGAAGGACAATAGAGCACCAAAGAACGTCAAATTCATTCATTAAAGCAAGTAGATTGTAGCAGAGACTCCATCAGAGAGTTAAAGTGGTTGGTGGTCCATTATGACCCCTCCACGCATAGAACAACAGAATATCTTTGTAATCAAAATCTATATATACCCTGAACACAGATGTAATCACGGGGATGGATGATGGTTGTTGTTTTGATGTAAGGTTCAACTTCTGGAGACTGTAACTACTTTGATACTTGCAGTGTCTGGTCTTCATTTTCAGCTAATACAAGCTTCTTTTGTTTTTAATTACTCACTTTCCACTTCTATTCTATTCTAGGTTGTTCTTGTTATGCATTTGTTCATGTGCTCTTGATATTTAGCAATTGAGGGGTTGTCATCCCACCTCTGTGTTGAATTCTAGTATGTATCATTGAACGTGTTATGCAGGTTTCTGTTTACTTAGTGCCAGAGAGTTGTCATCATGTCTGTGCATTAGGAAATAGATTTGCAGACCTCTTTACTAGTTGTATCCGGCCATCACAGGGTCATGTGCATCTGCTGGTGTGGTCAATATTCTCCACAGTCACCTAATCCTAAAACTTTGAGTAATTGGTGGTCTAAAGCCTTGTAGTCTGTGGGTGTTCACCCATGTCTGGAGTTAAGCATAGTAGAAGTGGTTATCTAGCTTGAACAAGCATCATTCCTTCCATTCATCCATTTCCAACATCATCTTGAGTTTGTAATGTTCCCGAGCATCTTCGAGATACAACCTAGGAGAGTTTCTTGGGGTGATAACATTAAATGGAACCGTTGTCGGGAGAGGAGATTGAAGCTCGGCTTCCCTAGGAGAACGACACAATTCCAGCTTTGATGATAGACAAAGTTTGGACACATTTCTGGTTGTAATCATCTATCTGGCAACTCCACTGGAGGAAGACCAACCTTTGGCGACTCCACATTATAGTCCTGGCTCAGTTTGTGAGACATATTCGAAGAAATCCTCAAAAATCACTAGTTTCTCCAGTGCCTGACCCTGAGAAGATTGTTAAGCAGAAGAAAACATCGCAGAAAGGAACATCAAGACTAGGTAAGCCCATGAATTCTTATGTGTCTCTACAAGAGAAGGTTTTAGTTGAGAATACACAGTTTGAGGATCTAGAACCTAGCACTGCTAGTGAGCAATTAGCTGCAGAGATTCATAAAGCCCCTTATTCATTTAGTTCCCCTCTGGATCTCACAGGCTTCCACGAAGAACATCCAAGGATGAGAGCATACAGAGAGGGGAAGAAGTATAAACTATATCTACCTGATAAGGTCAAATGCCCTAAACTTTTTGAGCTAGATGGTCAAATAAATCCAATTTTGTAGATCTTTGGTGAACCAGCTGATAGGCCGGCAGAGAGGAGGAGAAATAGTTTTGATGGTCTAGTAGATGGCCAGTTTTTGAAGATTTAGGTTGTTTAAGGTTTTCGATCCCTAATAATTGTAAGCATGTTCTTTTACAGGTTTTAGCATAGACTTAATTAGACTCCATGCCCAATGGAATACTAGGCAAATGTTTTTAAGCTTGTTTTGTATGAAGGCATTGGTCTTCAGTTCTTGAGACCTCACAGGGATGATCTCATCCTCAGAAGGAGCCAGTGTTAGCTCTGCTACATGTTGCTGATTTTCAAAGAGTGGAAGTAAGCTCGGTCCTTGGTTTCTTGTTCAGAAGAGGTCTGCACAAGTTATCGTTCTCCTTCCCCTTCACCTCGCTTACTCCCTTTCACCCCTCTGCCTCTGTTTTTCCCTTGACTTCCACCGATGCAATATTGCGATGCGATTTAATCCCTATCACAAATAACATCCATGTGTATAAAGGCTACGCCCCTTGACTTCCGTCAATGTGATATTGCGATGTGATCGGATCGCAATCACACATCGCTCGATCCAATGACTCTCGTCGGGCCCGATAAAGTGACTTGTCCAATCACTCCTCTGTCGTCCGATCAATCCCGACAAGAACGAATGGCCTTCGCTCATTTCACGCTTACTCCTGATACCCCTTGTCAATCACTCCCCTCCGTCCATCTGTCTGATCCAACAGCGTTCACAACTCTCGCGCCCATAAGCTGCCCGCACGTTAACTCGTGATCACAGTGGTTTTCCTCTTGTCACATCCGCCATGTGTCGCCCTGTTATAGACATTTTTGGGCACTGCCACCCCAATCATAAATTTCCATAAAATGAGGGCTCCTCAGTCCCTAAAAGTGTTGCTTCACTACCTAAAGGAACAAGGTCAGCTGATTACATCATCTCCCAGAAGTTCTCCGCAGAAAACTGCTCAGAACTGGTCAAAACTAGACCATACAAAATGCCCAGTGCAGAGGGTGTGATGCATACTACCTCCCCAGTGTAAAAGGTGCGATGCATACTGGATGACCCCTCTGTAGGGTGCGATGGGTGAGAATAGACAAATGGCAGAGACAGTTTGTGAGGTGGAGGATCATAAAATCTTCCAGAAACTTCCCCTCTTACACTTGCCTCTCTGATTTCACCCAGGGATGAGTAAGAGATCATCAATCTCCAAGTGGAATCAAGAACTATCAGAGAGAGGACACTAATCAAAATCCCATATGCTGACTCATCCCCCTATAATCATCTATATATGGATCCCTCATCACAGAGATCTAGAGGCTGGAATCTCGTATCTTGCAGAGAAGTGCTATTGGTTTTTTGGTGTAACATCATAGTGTTGGGTGATCTAAGCTTTACTTGAGGTGAAGAAGGGCTTTCTTGCTGGAGGATGATGCTGGGTCAGAACAATTGGTTGTAATCCTCTTGCTATTCTCGATATTAATAAAGTTATTCAAGTTTTCCTCCACATTCTTGTATGTTTGATTATATATGCATTTGTGTGGTCAATACATATCTGGTCCTGTGTTGTTTATGACTATAGATCTATGTTCTTCGATAGTATTATGTTGCTTTGATTCCACAGGTGCTCTCTGAAGCTGTGTAGACAAAGAAGGAGTGGCAAAGATCTATCGAGAAGGAGAGGAACCAGGCAAGGAACCAAGCGCAAGACAAAGGTTGGTATCCTTTGTTCCCCTCTTGTCTATTTTTCATAAAGGAAAGCGAAAGTAGTTTTAACTTGTTTGTTTCTAAGATAGCTACCATCTTAGTGGGAATAGCAAGCTCTAAGTGGACACTATTCCGGTAACAAAATGGCAACTTCACTGGGGAACGAATAAGATTATTTGTTGGTCTATTTTTGTTTGTTTTATAAAACTTACAGACGGAGCCTGAAGTCAAGCCAGCTAGCCTTCGAACTGCATTTGCTATGCAAGTGCAAAGTAGATCAATGCTGCTTCAGTCTATCTCTGGGTTTTGTTTATAAATTGAACAATCGATTTGCAAATACTCTAATTTCCCTAGTGGTGGCTCTAGTAACCTCCTTAGATCAACCCCTGTGATTTATATTTACTAAACATCACTTACTCGGCCTAAATCCCTGAACTGAACTGCAAATTGTGATCAAAGACTGGTTAAAAGTCTCGCACTGGTACCATTGCACCCTCTCTTCAAGGCAGTCTGTATGCATCACACTTCCCGTGTGCAGTAGGTGAGATGCATACTGGATTCCCTGTGTGACAGGTGCGATGGTCAGAGAAAGTTGATTTTACCTTCAGACTTTGGTTTTTCTTCACTCTTTTTAGATCTATTGAGGAGTTTTGTTGTGTGTGGTCAATATATCTCTGTGGAAACCCTCTTCTCTTCCATCATTCCACCTCCATTGTGCAAAGAACTGTAATTGTTTTTATGTATTGTGCGCCATTTTCAGTTCTCTTTTACAAAGAAGTAGCGTAATCAAACTGTCATTTCTTGATCTGAAAGTGTCATAAGTGTCGTTTTCGGTCATAGAAGAGAATCCCATTGTTCTTGATAGTCAATTGTATTGTTACTCTTGTATGTGATTTGAATTAGTAGTTTTTCAAGTGTCGAAAATAGTTTTCATTTCGAAATCGCAAAGTGTCGTCCTTATCTTCACTTCATTTTGAAAATAAATATGTTAGTATTGTCGCTTTGGAAAATAATTTAGATTTGCACTTAGCATTCTTCTTGTCATTCATACATTAAGAAGGCTGAAAAACAAATACATGCATGTGCATTTTCATTTAGACTGCTTGGTTTGATTTAGAACAGTGCATTTAGTGTGTGCTCTATGCTCTTTGTTTAAATACCCTCAGTTCTCTTTCCTTAGTAGCTAGGATTTTCATTACCAAAAGAAGATTAAACAATTGTTTATCATCTTAGACTTCATTTTAGGAATTGTATACACATCACACGTTGAACCTGAAAGGAAAATTTTTAAACAAGATCAACAATAAAATAAATTTAATGAATATAAAAACGCTTTGGAACCTAATGCACAACATCTAGAAGTCTAATCTAGAGACGTATTCCGGCGTCGTAAAACCTGGTAACTGTTGTTTTCATTGTTGGTTGGGTGATTCCTCCACTTTGAGATAAGTTCCAGTACGGACTTGTGCTCCCATGTACCATCGAGTATATATTGGGAGACCACAATAGGCTATATCCTTTATCCTTAGGAAGTCGTGTCTGCCGCCCTATCGATCACAATACACTGAACACAGCATTCGAGAAGATTGACTGTCGTACCATAAAAAGTATTTTGCAGTTTTGCGATTGGTTTGGTAATCCCTCTGCCTAGATTTCCAGAGAAGTCTCTTTCATTCCTTTTAAAACTCCTTAAAGGAAATGGACCATTTGAGCACTTGTCACTTCAGGCTCATTAAAAATCGAAGGCGACTAGAGTCATCTTTTGTTTTTTCTCAACTCTTAAAAATTGAAAAAACAAGTTGTGTCAAAGTTTCTAAAATTTATTTTAATCAGAATAACATCACAAGTTCCCTTGTTGGTCTTTAGGTTGAGTAAAATAGAGTCTACCAACTAAGGATTCCCCCTTGGAGGAAATCCTAGTCCTTTCTCCTCTTGGGGAGATGTTGGTGCACCCCATATGGCCACACTGTCACTTCCAGGGTTGACAATTGGCTTGCCCGCTCTTCTCTACCTCTGTCGTTTAGAATACCATAATTCTTGAACAATCGAGTCAGCAACTAGATGATACTAGAGTTACCCCCCAAGCTTCTACTTCGTTTGTTTCTCCCTCTCCTCCTTCCTCTTCGCTTGATGAAGCTGGTAAAGATAAGGATCAAGTACTTGAGAAGAAGAAGAAGCAGAAAGAGAAAAAATTAAAGAAGAAGAAGGAGCCAAAAGCGAAAGGGGGAAACCATGCGTCATCTAGCGAAAATCCTCACACCGCACCGTCTAAACCTAAATCTCCATGTGTCATTTGCAGAGGAGATCACTATCATCGAGATTGTCCTTGCATCCCTCGGATCCTAAGGGACTGGTCTCCTCGTTTGCACAATCTAGTGTCGTCAACATCTGTTGACCATGTTGAAAGTACACCGTCAACCAACGAAAGCGAAGTATCTGGACAGAAAAGGAATCGCAAATTTCCTTCTAAACTGTGTGAAGGCGATCACGCCATCCACCGTTGTCCCTTCCTAGATGAAGGTAAAAGAGTTTTGGATGACCGTCCTGCTTCACCGCTAAGCTCCTTCCTGGATATAAGTAACTCTTGCCAAGTCCATCACTGGTTGAAAATCCGGCTGGCACGCCATTGTGGTCAGTCGAAACGTCTATCATTGAAGATGAACCCTCTGAATCCAGACCAGACGAAAGTCAAAAGGTCGAGGCGGCAGTTGACCCGATCTTGCCTTCAGAAGGTTCATCTCCAAATGATACCATCACTGAAGAGAACGAGAACGACACCATTCAGATTATTTTCATAAACACAGAATCCGACGAACTTGGGGGTAGTCTACCCGTTCCTTTACCACAAGAAGGAAGTTCGCCAGAGTTGTATCTGGCCGTCTATTCGATCCCACCTCCAAGAAACCTAGTCGTTTCCTTCGATTGGAATCTCCTAGGCAGACCTCATTTACCAGCTAGTGTACCATTCTGAATCATTGTACAAGCTTACAGAATGGTCATGATTGGTACCATCATAGATGAAGGGGCTTCTGTGAGTATCCTTTCCTCAACTTCTTCGAAAGCGCTTGGTTCGCCATCGCTTCTACCTGAAATGAGAAATCTAACAAGCTTTGACAAAGGAACCAGTCAACCGTTAGGGATCCTTCCCAATGTGCCCATTACTTTGAGAAGGAAAACTGTTCACATGAACATGATGGTGGTCTGAGGACCCTTAGATTATAATCTACTCCTTGGGCGTGACTATATGTATTGCATGGGAGCCATTGTCTCCTCACTCTTTAGAGTAATGTGTTTTCTGCATGAAGGCAGAGTGGTCAAGCTCGTAGACCAGTTGTCATTCCCCAGTTCACACATAGAAAATAGTAAAATGCCATCCCTAAATGGTATTTTCACGCAAGGAATGTCTCATCGATCTCTAGTCCGTCAACCTGATGAGCGTGAGTGATTCAGGAGGATATGACTGAAACCCAGGGGGCATGCACCCTGGCCTGCTTCGGCAGGGAAACTCTAGGTATAAAGTAGGTTTCCGCGGAGGAAAATGATTGATCCAACACCCGTCCTTATAGGAAAAGGGAGTTAGACCAGAATAAGATTCCCTTGTCAAGGTTAGGAGGTTGGGATTTAGAACCACCCTGGTCCAAATGGACTAAGCCAAGAGGTGTTTCTATCTACAGTGTGGATGGAAACTATCTTGCAAAAGCAAGAGCTTCTATATGGTAACCTGGAAATTTTTCATTATACCTGGGGGCATGCAAACCTTTTTGCATGCAAGTGAAGAGCGACCATTTATTTTTTAAATTTGTAGGTCCTCTAACCCTTTAAACTCGTAGGATTGTTTGTTTCCTAGCTTGCATAAAGGAAGGATCCGGGGCAAAGCTTTAAAAGGTGCAAGCTCCATAAAAATGGCATCTGAGATGAGATATCCTTATTATATGACTGGTACGAGCAGTTTTTATGTAGAATTCAAGCTCATTAAAAATTAAACATAAGCAATGAGAAAATGTTTCCCCCAGAGTTTAAGCTCATTAAAAAATGAATCGATCCCTGGTAAATAACCATTGTGAATGCATTATCATCAGCTTTTGAGCCTTGGTCGTGTTCTTATCATCACCTCCACTTTGTTTTAGCCGATCATACACCTCCATTTGATTATTTACCCTTTTTGAGGAACATCTGAAAAGTGTGATTCTGTTAGCCGTCCTTGTGACACTGCCATGATTGGAACATTCCAAACCTTACCTGGAATCAGCTGCTACCCGAAATCATCACTCGTCCCTCGAAAAATGAGTCACCTTTAAGCTCTTTTCAACTGACTCACGAAATATGAAAAGATTGCCGAGCGATTAGCCTCTCTGGCTCGTTAAAGTTATCATAAGTTCTATCCCTCTTATAGATTTTAATCTTTTTGGACCTAAGGGATTATTACACAAAAATATCGAGCACTTGTCTTGTTCGGCTCGTTAAAGCTATCGAAAATTCATCCCTTTCGTATTATTTTACGCTTTTTCGGACTTAAGGAATTATATGACGAAAAAGAATCATTGGATTTTCCTTTCCGTCCCTTTCAAACTCTCTAAAATTGAAAAGGACCGAGTTATCTTTGTCTTTAAACTCGTTAAAACCGAATAGCGACAAACTTGTCCAAATGGACGAGAACGAGTTTCACTGTCGCTAGGCTCATTAAAACATAGCAACAGATTCTCCCGAAGGGCGAATTATAGAACAAGCATATGTTATCCTCCTCAAGCTTGACAAAAATAAAGAGGTACTGGTCAGCAATGACTGGGGAAAATTGGAAAGAAAACTTGAAGAAACTTTATTGGTAGCAAGTCGCTCTTGAACATGACATTTTCACTCTGCATCCGAGTCGGTTTGGGTTGTTCTGTTCACTGGTTGTATTACCATTGGTCCATCACACCATCCATCTTTGGGGTTAACGCTACCAATCCATCGTTAGTGTTGCTGGTATGTTCAAGAGAAGTCGCTCAGAGAATTCACCTGTGTCTCATCCGCTGCAATACATTCACGCTCCATTCTTTCATGACCGCACCCTTGAACCCTGTATCATCAGATCGTTTTCACCTCCAAAATCATTTGCTCCATTCTGTGTCGTAGATGTGGGATTCATTAAGGCCCTCCTACGACAGGTCACTTCTTGTCGACATCAGCTCATTATCCAAGAAGTTGACTTAGGAACAACCCCTTTCAATACTTTGAAGCTTGCATACCTCAATGGCAAGTTTCTCACTTTCAGCGACAGGTTTACATCAATGACCTTCGACCGGAAGATTTTGCGTGGTGTTCGACGCCAAGTCCCTTTTTCACACCACGCGAATTGTACTGTAGTACCTTGAGGATCATTGTCATTATTGGTGATCCCTCTCGTGCCTGTTAACAGCTTACATCATTGGCTGGTAATCAGGCAATGTCTTTCCATGTTCGACTCCAGAACATTTTTCACATGGATCGACTTGTACTCTGAGTGAAGATCGAACGAGTTTTGAAGACCTCAGATCTAGTTTCATTTATTCGGGCTGCGATATATTCAGGAATATAAAGACATCAAATTTACATCATTTCCGAACAGATGATCATCCAAATCAAAGGATGATGACTCTGTCTGAATCATCAGTCTGCCACACAGATGACTGTCTGTCCTAAGTACATGAAAATGAATTTATAAAGTTGAGCATGGGAATGCCCACCTCAGCTAGATCATGAAAAATATTATGAAGATAATGTATTATATTGTATCTTATTACAGGTCGCCTCCCAGCTCGAAAAAACTCCGTATCCTCATGGTAAAGCATTTCACCCGACATCAAAAGATTATCGACCTCATGCTTTAGGGGGCAACTGTTATAGAAATTTTTGGGCACTACAACCCCAATCATAAATTTCCATAAATTAAGGGATCCTAAGTCCCTAAAAGTGTTTCTTCACTACCTAAAGGAACAAGGTCAGCTGATTACATCATTTCCCTGAAGTTCTCCACAGAAAACTGCTCAGAACTGGTCAAAACTAGACCATACAGAATGCCCAGTGCAGAGGGTGAGATGCATACTACCTTCCCAGTGTAAAAGGTACGATGCATACTAGATGACCCCTCTGTAGGGTGCGATGGGTGAGAATAGACAAATGCCAGAGATAGTTTGCGAGGTGGAGGATCATAGAATCTTCCAGAAACTTCCCCTTTGACACTTGCCTCTCTGATTTCGCCCAGGGATGAGTAAGAGATCATCAATCTCCAAGTGGAATCAAGAACTATCAGAGAGAGGACACTAACCAAAATCCTAGAAGCTGACTCACCCCCCTACAATCATCTATATATGGATCCCTCATCACAGAGATCCAGAGGCTGGAATCTTGTATCTTGTAGAGAATTGTTGTTGGTTTTTTGGTGTAACATCATAGTGTTGGGTGATCTAAGCTTTACTTGAGGTGAAGAAGGGCTTTCTTGCTGGAGGATGATGCTGGGTCAGAACAATTGGTTGTAATCCTCTTGTTATTCTTGATATTAATAAAGCTATTCAATTTTTACTCCACATTCTTGTATGTTTGATTATATATGCATTTGTGTGGTCAATACATATCTGGTCTTGTGTTGTTTATGACTATAGATCTCTATTCTTCGATAGTATTATGCTGCTTTGATTCCACAGGTGCTCTCTGAAGCTATGTAGACAAAGAAGGAGTGGCAAAGATCTACCGAGAAGGAGAGGAACCAAGCAAGGAACCAAGCGCAAGACAAAGGTTGGTATCCTTTGTTCCCCTCTTGTCTATTTTTCATAAAGGAAAGTGAAAGTAGTTTTAACTTGTTTGTTTCTAAGATAGCTACCAGTCTTAGTGGGAATAGCAGCTCTAAGTGGACAATATTCCCAGTAACACGCCCGATGACTCACATCGCTCGCCCACGTACCTTTACTGCTTCCCTCCCAAAAGCAATGCGATACATACCGCTTACCACCCATTTGCCTGTCCCCGCGCGATATCTCCCATGTATCTTTTCTGCCCAATGGCCATCAGATCTGTCCGGCCACGATCTGACGGCTCACATTTGTTTGCTCCCGCTTCCGCTCGATTCTTCTCGCCAACAGATCTCTGCCCTCCATTCACTTGATCCAATGGCTGATATCTGCTCCCGCCATGCAGTCTTCGCATCCTTGACCTGTACCATGCATCCAAAGGACGAAGGTGGCCAGCGTTCAATACTCCGATAAATTACTCCTCAACAACTGCATTCAAGAGCAGTATGTCCGAAGAACGAGAAGGACATGCCTCGAGCAGATCAAAAAATTTATCAGTTATGGAGCATTCTTTCATATAAGACTCCACCTGCTCGAGAAGGACAACAGAGCACCAGATAACGTCAAATTCATTCATTAAAGCAAGCAGATTGTAGCAGAGACTCCATCAGAGAGTTAAAGCGGTTGGTGGTCCATTATGACCCCTCCACGCATAGAACAACAGAATATATTTGCAATCAAACTCTATATATACCCTGAACACAGATGTAATTAGGGGGATGGATGATGGTTGTTGTTTTGATGTAAGGTTCAACTTCTGGAGAATGTAACTACTTTGATACTTGCAGCGTCTGGTCTTCATTTTCAGCTAATACAAGCTTCTTTTGTTGTTAATTGCTCACTTTCCACTTCTATTCTATTCTAGTTTGTGCTTGTTATGCATTTTTTCATGTGCTCTTGATATTCAGCGTTTGAGGGGTTGTCATCCCACCTCTGTGTTGAAGTATAGTATGTATCATTGAACGTGTTATGCAGGTTTCTATTTACTTAGTGCCAAAGAGCTTTCATCATGTCTATGCATTAAGAAATAGATTTGCAGACCTCTTTACTAGTTGCAGCCAGCCATCACAGGGTCCTGTGCATCTGTTGGTGTGGTCAGTGTTCTCCACACTCACCTAATCCTCAAACTGTGAGTAATTGGTGGTCTAAAGCCTTGTAGTCTGGGCGTGTTCACCCATGTCTGGAGTTAAGCATAGTAGAAGTGGTTATCTAGCTTGAACAAGCATCATTCCTTCCATTCATCCATTTACAACATCATGTTGAGTTTGTAATGTTCTCGAGCATCTCCAAGATACAACCTAGGAGAGTTTCTTGGGGTGATAATAGTCTCAATCATGGAATGTGGATTTTACATACTTCCCCATGGTACCACCTTTGTAGATATCATGTTGCTTAAGTGATCCTTTAGGGAGTCCAGTGGTTATTTGCTACATAATCATTAAGGCATCATGATGCAAATGGCCTAATCTCTTGTGCCAAATTTCACTAACATCGTGACCCTGCACTTTCTCTACCTTACTGCTTAATGTAGCATAATCTTCCACTTCAAGTTTATATGGGTTCTTGACACGAACCTCGATATGATTCACTTCTATAATGGCTACGTACCTCAGAAAGGCTTTACCTTTACTGAAGATCACATCATAACCACAGTCTTCCAAAACTGCTATAGAGATGAGGTTCTTCTTCAGGCCTGGCACAAGCATGACATATTTGAGGTGAAGAGGGGATCTTGACTCCTATTCAAGGTTATTATATTGATCCCAATAGCATTATACCTTTTTTCATCTATGTTGTACCTTGGGTGTAATTCTTGGTTGAGTAGAAATCAGTATCCATGACATTCACTAAATATTATACATTTATTGTGTGTTTGTCTCATCATTTTACAAACCCCAAAATATTAAATTTTAAACCCTTTAACCTTCAATACTTGGAACATAACTTGAAATGGCCTTTAACTGTTGGACACAAATGAATAGAAATTTGTGAGAAGTGTTGATGAAATTTTCAGAATAAAAGGTTGTCTGCACATAATGTTTTACCATAAACTTTGAGGAAATGTGTTTGACGAGAAATGGAAAATTTGAAAGAAGAGCATTGATAAATTATTTTTAACCACAAAATTTACAAAAACTTACAACCATTAACTGTAAATAAAGAACAGGTTACATCAATTCTTTCAATGAAGAAATACATACATAATATGACACAAGGAAAACAGATCATACCCAACAATTTTTAGAATCACTACAAAGATTTATTCCTCATTCAAGTGAAGATCAAAGTACAAAAGTAGTCTTCTCTGAGGTACGAAAAAATCTGGAACCACTTTTCATCTTATTGAAGTACATTTATACAAACTTTCAAGAGACGGTTATCAGAATTGTCAACCTCCTAAATACACAACTATTCGAACATTGCATTGAAACATAAAAATTACATGACTTGAAAAATATAATAACTTTTAAAAGTAAACATTTCATCATAAATCAATCCGAGATTGTGTAGAAGTAGAGGGTTCTTCTTTTGTAGCAGCAGCTTGTGGCGACATCCATTCCTTGATCTTCCTCCAGATTTTTGTACTTTTACATGGGGAATTCATAAATTTAACATGTGTCATCCTGAAATTTTTTATCCTTTTGTATGTAGGCTTCTCAATAAAAAGAGTTTCCAAAGAAGTTGAAAATATTTATGAAGATAATTGATAATTGTAGCTCCCTTAATACTGTAGTCTTTTCACGTGTAGAATTAATTTTACTTTTTGCTTCCACCAGTAATGTTTCATAAAGTTCCTAGGATAACAAATTGTCTTGTTGATCCCAATAGGATGGTAAACCAGCCCTTGTTCTTTTATCAAAAATGATATTGAACTTCATCACTTCTTCCTTAATTTCCGTCAATTTCTTCTCTACTACTTTCTATTGGCATTTTTGAATATCATTTTATTTATTCCTATCACATGTTTAGCCATGTCTTCTATTCCAAACTCCTTCATTTCTTGTGCAGACTTTGAGTTTAATAAGTCAACCAATTTCTTAGAAAATTGGGCTCTATTTTGTAGCTTTTGTTTATTATTGAGGATGACTTCTTCTAAATCTTTGAAAATAATCTTATCCTCTTCAATGATAACCAGGAATTCCTAGACATTCTTTACTGCATTAATTATGTCATTCCACAAGATTTCTCTTTCTTGTACGAGAGACATGTTTCCTTTCACTTTCTCCTTTAATTCTTTAATTTCTTGGTGAGTAATCTGGAAATCCCTTCTGTATTTTTTTGCAGTCTCCTTGGTCATAAACATCTCATGCTAAGTTTCCTTGATAATTTTCACATCATTGTCCAACTTTATTTGCTTCTTCTTCAACTCATTTTCAGCAATGTGTAATCCAGTCCTAAATTAAGTCAATTTCTAAGTAGGATCATTTGAATCTGCTGCCACTAAAATTGTGCATACATGTGAACCAATATTTTGTTGTAAATAAATATTCATCTCTTTCAACTTCATTATTTCTTCATCCCTTTGTAGAAGCTCTTGGACCAGTAACTCTTCCTCATTTTCAACCCATGCTACCTTTGAAGCCATGGGATGCTCTACAGAGGGAAATTTCAACTTCTTCTTTAATATCCAAATTTCTACTTTAGCACTCCGTAGTAAATTCTGAACTGCAAACCTGTCTTCTAGACTCACACCAATCTTGACAATTATCTTCCTCGGCTCCTCATTTTGGGTATTAAGAGCTCTAGAATTTGCTTTCTCCAACTTCAATTGGTTATTCACTTTCTCTAACATATTTTCAGCTTTAGAAGCAGCTGAAGCAGATTTATATAAATCATGAAAGATTAATTGACTAGTTTGCATATGTAAATTAATATTATCCTGTAATGGAGTCCTCTTTGCATCTACTGTTAAATTAACAGTCTTGAACCCTGTTGCAGATGTCACTGACATTGTTGATGAATGCGGGAGAGCAAATTTCAACTGACTTTTCTCCATATCCATAGCTAATAACACCCTTGTCTGATATTCAGAAGATACCTGAGCTTCTGATTGTGATTCCACATTTTATCTAATCTTCTTGTTTCTTTATTCCACTTGCAAAAAAAATTGTTTAATCATGGAAATCGAATCTTGAGAAAATTCTCCTAGAACTGGAGAAGAAAGAGTACAAAAAGTTTTCCCCAACTTCAATTGTATACGAGGAGTTTTTGATGTGCTACCTAATCAATAGCAAGACAAAATTCTTTGTGGGGGCATTGCTCATGTTATCCTTTGACTTAGTTATGTCGTTGGGTTTTCTCCATCGAGTGAGTCCCATATTATATGCCTTTCTCTCACCACTGACTTCCCTGCACTTTAACATTTTTAACTATCGTCGTAGGGTCCAACCGTCCATCTTTATTTATTACAAGACACTTTATAGTGACAATATATTAGTATTAAAAACCTTTGATAAACCAAAGTAACTTTAGTCTAATCTAATAATAAGAGGCCTTTCACATTCTTTTCTTTTCAGTATTTGATTTTTTTTTTTACAATTATATTTAATATGTACAACACATAAAGTTTAAAAGTGTTACAACATCTGGCTCCACCTGGGTATAGTGTTTTAAAGTAGAAAGAACACTAAGAATCGCAGATTAGTTCCTTCACCTCGAGCATGGAGTCAAATTGTAACATCGCACATTCCATGGATAACTCACTAGCATACTTACAATGAACACTTGGATATATACAATGATTGGAAAAACACCAGCCAATGCTGGAAATAGTGTTTAAGGTACTGCCCATTCACTAGCAGTTGTAGCAGTTCACCATCTAAATTCTCCAAAATGAAGGTGGTGTTTGTCTTTGACTCTACAACTCTGAAAGGAACAAACCACAAAGGGCCAAACTTGCCATGTTTTCATTTGTCTTCCCTTCTGTATCCCATCTAAGGACTAGGTCATCGGGTTGAAAAAGAATATCCTTAGCCTTCCTGTCAAAAATCATCTTTGTTTTCTATTAATAACCAATCAAATTATCCATGACTTTTCCCTGTTTTCACTAAGTTCAATCAACCGATTCATTCTTCTCACCAGAGGGCTTGACTCTTCTTGAATATCTTGGACCAATAATGCAATAGGCGTTATCAACTAGGAAATAATGCAGTTTCTCCATAAACAAGTTCAAATGGTGATTTGACATTGGACCTTCTTGGGGTTACTCGGCTTGCCCATAGAGAAAATTTCAGTTTATTATCCCAATTCTTTTGATTTTTTTCCATATTCTTCTTAAGTATCCTCACCAGTGTTTTATTTGATGATTTTTCTAACCCATTCCCCCTAAGGGTGATAAGTAGTAGAATGTAACAATATCACATTATATTTTTGACAAAAATCTTGCAATCTAGCAAACCTGAAAATTTGTGCATTGTCTGCCACTAATCTTTTAGGACACCCAAATCTGCTGAAAATATTTTCCTCTAAAAATTTAATCACCACCAAATCATTTTCTTTTCTTGTTGGAACTACTCCCACCCATTTAGTAAAATAATTTGTACCTATTAAAATCCATGTATATTTCCCATTTGATGTTGGATTGATTTCTCCTACAAAATCTAATCTCCACTATCTGAATGGTTCTTCTATAAAAATAGGAATTAAAGGCAATGGTGCTAACTTCTTTTTCTCAGCAAACATTTGACATTTTTGACATCCCCTTACCAACCTATAAACATCTGAAAATAGAGAAGGCCAAAAAAAATTGTCTTTCAAAATCTTATGAGTTGTCAATTTCCACCCATAATGACCACCGCAGAAACAGCCATGATATTCATTCACTATTTCAATAATTTCCCCTTTTGTGAGACAAAGCAAAATAATACCACCAATATCCCTTCAATATAATTTTCCATTGACTAGCACATATTTCTGAGTTTTAACTTTCAGAACCCTATAATTTCATTTATTCAAATTGGGAGGAGAGCAAAGAAAACATAAATAATGGACAATGTCCTTGTACCAATAAAAACACAAGTATTTATGTTGAACTTTATCAGTAGAATTTTCTTTCCTCATCTCCTTCTACATTGGTACTATTTTTCTTCTACATTGGTACTGTTTTTCTCAACTTCAATCAGTAAATTGATTCCCATAGCTTGGCAATTTGTTTATGTTAAGATATTTTCCAAACCATGTCCTTTTACTAACTTAGTTGGCTTTATATCCAAATCATATTCTTGTGTCTTTGCTAACCATCTCCCTCTTCTTCCTTCTACATCACCCTGAATCAAAACATCTTTTATAACAGCATTTGGAACATACGTAGTTACTTGATATTGGAGGATATAAACCCTAAAAGCCTTAAGTTCTTTGACCAGAGTATAAGTCTGATTTTCCAAAATATTATACTTTAGTTTTTCATCTCTTAATACTCTGCTAAAGAAAGCCACAGGAGCTTCTTGAAGTGCCACTTTAATTCCTTCTATCATTTTCTAGACAATTGAAAAGGATTTTTATAGTTTGGGCTTATTAACACAGGAGCTTCTTGAAGTGCCACTTTAATTCTAGAAAATTCCCTTGAAATTCAATTCCATTTCACTTCAACGCCTTCCTTTAGCATATCAGTAATTTCTTTTACAATCTCTGCATAATTAGGAACAAATCTCCTAAGAGAATTTATTCCCACTTAAAAGCTCTGAATTTCCTTCTTATTCCTAGGGAATGGTATTTTATTGATTACTTCTACTCTTCCTGGATTTATCTTAACTCCTTATTTTGACACAATATGGCCTAACAACTTTCCTTCTTTCAAAGCAAAATGAGATTTCTTAGGATTCAATGATAGACCATACCTTCTGCATTTTTCAAAAATTTGTCGTAGATGCTCCAAATGTCTTCATCTAACTTTGAGAAAACAGTTATATCATCCAAATAAATGACAACAAACTTATCTTTTTCTCCCACAAAAGCTATGTCCATAACCCTCTAAAATGTAGCCCCTACATTCATTAGTCCAAAAGGAATTTTAGAATACATAAAAGTGTTCCAAGGAGTTGTGAATGTTGTTTTCTTTTGGTCCTCCTTATCTACTGAAATATAATTATAACCATAGAAACCATCAATCATTGATAACCTGTAAAAACCAATCACCTTCTATAAAATATGGTCCATCTTAGGAAGAGGATAGTTATCTTTCAAAGATGTTCTGTTCAAATTTCATAAATCAACACATAATCTAATTTCTCCATTCTTCTTCCTTACAGGAACCAAATTCTCTACCTAGTCTGAATACCTTAAAGGAATAATTGTATTTGCATCTAACAACTTCTTAACTTCTTTCTCTATTGATGGTAGCAACAAAGGATTAATTTGTCTCAACTTCTATCTAAAAGCATTCACTCTTGGTTTTAAAGGAATCTTATGCTAAATAATCTTGGTATCATAAGTCTTTAAATCTTCATAAGACCATCCAAAAACATAAAAAAAAAAAAATATTAAAAATACTTACATATCATTGTTTGAAATGTTTTGGAACATATTTAGCTAGCCTTACCATTTTAGGTTGCTGGTCTATTCCCAGATTGCATTCTTCAAGATTTTCCTCCAAATATGCTTTCTTTGGATTCATTGCAACATCATTTGCATTGAACAGCTTTTCCAGGGGTACCAAGCCTTTAGGTATTACATTATCTTCGATTTGAAGAATCTTGTGATTCCCAACTGAATCTTTCAAAAATGTCTTGTTTGTATGTTCTTCTGCAACCTCTTATTCTTAATCAACCTCTAAACTTTCCAACTCTCCAATCAACACAAGTATTTAATTTGTTCCTCATCCTCAAACACTTGTCAATGTTTAATATTATTTGGGATTGATGGTCTGTGACTGATTTGAATTTCATACCTCAATCTGGGATTTAAAGGTGGTTTGAAAGTACTAGCTGCAACTGCTAAAGAATCATCCATTATGTTTTCTTCTCTAGGTACAAATTGTATATTGAAAGCAACAAAGAAATTATCTATCAAATCCCATACTTCATTTCTATATGTTCTTAACCTTGGATGTTTTGTTTGACACTCATTCTTTATCTTCTTTACTACAAATTCAGAATCTCCAAAAACATAAATACATTGCACCCCTAAACCTTTAGCAGCTTGTAATCCTAGAACTAATGCCTCATATTCAGTGATATTATTTGTGGAGTCAAATTCCAACTTACGAGAAAAAGGAAAGAAATGGCCTTTTGGAGAAATCGGAAATATACCTGCACCACTTCCATCTCCTGAATAAGCACCATCAAAATAAAGTTTCCATAATCTACTGACTGTTAGCTCCTCATTTTTAATTACTGAAGGGGTTTGCACTTTATTGTCTTCAACAAATTCCTCTGCCTCTTGTAACATAAAATAGGGAAAGTCATCATTTTACTGATTGTACACAGGAGAATTAATAGAACCCTCCTTTGTAATGGTTTTAATAAACCTGGTTTCTATGTATAACCTCCTCTCTTCACCTCCGAAGACAGGGATTATTGCATATGTAATTTTAATACACCACCCAATTTTGCTCCCCAAGACCTTGAAAGGACCATTCCAAAGCGTGAAGGAATATCTACCACCACCACATCCATCACCAAGCTTCTAGCTGGAATTCAGGCTAGAGAAACAACTAAATCTTTGATTACTCCTACACATTTAACCTTTTCAGAATCAAATGAATAAAGATCCTATAAGATTTAGTAATTTGGAGGTTCAATTGTTTCATGACTGAAAATGGCATCAAGTTATGTGAAGCTCCTGAATCCAACATACAATTATGCAGAATAAAAGAATGAACCAATAAAGATATGTAGAAAGGTGGAGTGGCAGAATCCACTTCTTCTACATGGGGTCCAAACATTACTACTGGTCTCTCCTCTTGCAAATTTACTATATCTGCCACACGATCATCTTGGAGAGATTTATAAAAACAGAAATTTGTTTTTTATATGTTGGAGTTTTAGCCAATTCTATTAAAGGAACTTGAATTTTAATATTCTCTAATTCCTTAGTTAGGCTAAAAAACTGATTTTGCTTCCCAATATTTTCTTGTTTTTCATCATTCATCTTCTACTTTGAAACATCATTTGAATCATATACTTTCTCATGAACAGGTATATTCAGAATTCCCATACCTGATTTTTGTTTAGAACTCTCCTCGCTGAAAATAATTTTTTGTGCTTGAATCAACCTATTTCTTCCCTTTGTCTTGTTGTTTTTGGTTTTGTTGTGGAGTCGCCATATGTTGAGACATTGGATCCTGCTTTTCATCAGTAAACTCCTTCATTATTGACCTTTTTCTTGATCTAAGGTCATATTTCTTGTGCAAATGTGCCTGCATAAAATCAATAAACTTTCCGCAATAATCATCAATTTCGTTATCATCTAGAGAAACCTGAAATTCAGAACTCAAATCCTCTCTCCTAATCACATCTTCATCCTCCCCATAAAATGCTGATATTTGATTTTCATGCTCCTTATAATTTCCTTCTAATGCATCCTTTCATTCATCCTCAATGTATAAGGGAGGTTGTATTTGATCTTGACCTTTCCTATCCCTCTGCAAAATCTGCAATGGTGGTTTTCTAAACTGAGGGTTGAAATTTGTATTTGCTCCTGTTGAAATTGTCTAGGTGTATTCTTGTTTTCAAACTCCAATTTTATTAGTTTACTAGACAAATTTTTAATAACCTTAGTCATTTCTTTTGATTTGTGTTCATTATAATCAAGTGTTTGAATGACGATTTTCATTTCTTCTTCTTTTCCTTTCCCCTTATCTTGTTCAGTGTCTTTTGGTTTAATCTTTCCTACTGCATACAAATTAGCTTCAATTTCAAGAGCATTAGTCTGTATTTGATCTAATGAAGGGGACCTCCTCTCCCTCTGGGTGAAACCAAAATCAAAATCAAATGCTCCTACAAATACTGCTTTTGCTCCTATAGGAGGAGGCTTAATTTCTCCAGGCAAACTATTGTATAACTTATTGAATCTGTTTATAAATTCACATACTTACTCTTCAGGCTTCCTTGTAATGGCATTAAATTCTATTAGAAAATAGCCATGATCTTTCTTCTCTCCCCACCATTGTGTAAACACATTTTCCAATTCGTCCCATGTATTAATTGAATTTGCAAGAAGGTTTATGAACCACTTCCTGACCTCTCCATCCAATGACTAAACAAACAATCTCAACACCACATCTAGAAACTCTACATTCAAATTTTCAACAAATGCACAAAATGTGGCAATATGATTATCTGCAGTTACCTCATATTTCCTGGTGAAACGAGGTAACAATTTGAGGTAATCTTGAGGCATTGGATTCATAGGTTGAGGAATATTCAATGGAACATATTTATTCAATAGAAAAGTAGGGATGGACATATTTAAATTTAAATTAACTGTAGAAGGGTTAACTACTCGAAAGAAAAATGATTGTGGAGGTAATGATGATATGGGAATTGCTTGGTTTACAATGGAAATAGTTGAACTTGTAGATGAAGGGTCAATTGTTTTGACTTCTTGAAATTTAGGGAAATAAACTAAAACTGACTCGAAATATTTTTCCTCCAAAGTTGGTTCAGGAAAAATTGTCTGAGAAGGGGTGAGAACTTCTTCAGAAAAATAAAAAATCCTTATTACTTCTTCTGAGTGAAATTCATAAAATTGTTGTGTAGAACTAGTACCAAGAGCCAATAAAGTGGGATTTGGGGTTATTGGTGATTTTGGTTTCCAAACTCTCCTGGAAACCAACTTTTCTAGATCGGAAAGAGCAGGAGTTCTCTGCTGTGACGTGTTTGACCTCGTGTGTGGTCATTTCGGAGCCAAGCTTAAAACGTTTGATGAGAATCTCAACCTAACCACTTTCTTTGCTCATCAATCAAAGAAATGATCTTATAGGACCCAGGAAAAGTAACTTCAGATTTTCAATCCCCGGCAACAGCGCCAAAAAAGGTTGTACCTTGGGAGACAATTCCTCGTTGAGTAGAAATCGGTGCCCAAGACATTCAATAAATATTACAAATTGATTGTTTGTTTGTCTCATCATTTTGCAAACCCCCGAATATTAAATTTTAAACCCTTTAATGTTTAATACATGGAACATAACTTTAAATGGCCTTTAATTATTGGATAAAATGAATAGAAATGTGTGAGAAGTGTTGGTGAAAGTTTCGAAATAAAAGGTTCTCTGCACAGAATCTTTTACTATAAACTTAGAGGAAAGTGTGTTTGATGAGAAATGGAAAATTTGATAAAAGAGCATTTTTTAAGGATTTTTAACCTCAAAATTTACAGAAACTTATAACCATTAACTCTAAATAAAGAACAGGTTGCCTCGATTCTTTCAATGAAGAAATACATGCATAATATGACACAAGGAAAACAAATCATACCCAACAATTTACAGAATCACTGCAAAGCTTTATTCATCATTCAAGTGAAGATCAAAGTACAAAAGTATTCTTCTCTGAGGTATGCAAAAATCCAGAACCACTTTTCATCTTACTGAAGTACATTTATACAAACTTTCAAGAGACATTTATCAGAACTATCGACCTCCTAACTACCCAACTATTTGAACATTACATTGAAACGTAAAAATGACATGACTTGAAAAATATAATTACTTTTAAAAGTAAACATTTCATCCTAAATCAATCCAAGATTACGCAACAGTAGAGGGTTCTACTTCTATAGCAGCAACTTGTGGCGACATCCATTGCTTGGTCTTCCTCCAGATTTATGTACTTGTACTTGGCGAATTCATAAATTTAACATGTGTTATCCTGAAATTTGTGATCTTGTTGTATGTAGGCTTCTCAATAGAAAGAATTTTCATCATCCAAAGAAGTTGAAAATATTTATGAAGATAATTGACAATTGTAGCTCCCTTTAATACTGCAGTCTTTTCATGTGTAGAATTAATTTTACTTTTTTCTTCCACCAGTAATGTTTCATAAAGTTCTCAGGATAACAAATTGTCTTGTTGATCCCAACAGGATGGTAAACTAGCCCTTGTTCTTTTATCAAAAATGATATTGAACTTCATCACTTCTTCCTTAATTTCCATAAATTTCTTCTCTGTTGCTTTTCTATTTGTATTTTTCAATATCATTTTGTTTATTTCTATCACATGCTTGGTCATGTCTTCTATTCCAGACTCCTTCATTTCCTGTGTAGAATTTGAGTTTAAGAACTCAATCAATTTCTTAGCAAATTGGGCTCTATTTTGTAGCTTATGTTTATTACTGAGGATGACTTCTTCTAAATCTCTGATAATAACCTTCTCCTCTTGCATGATAATTAGGAATTCCTAGACATTCTTCACTACATTAATTATGTCATTCCACAATATTTCTCTTGCTTGTACCAGAGACATGTTTCCTTTCACTTTCTCCTTTAATTCTTTAATTTCTTGATGAGTAGCCTGGAAACCCCTTCTGTATTTTTTTGCAGTATCCTTGGTCATAAACATCTCATGCTCAGTTTCCTTGATCATTTTCACAGCATTGTCCAACTCTATTTGCTTCTTATTCAACTTATTTTTAGCAATGTGAAATTCAGTCCTAACTTGATTCAGTTTCTCAATAGGATCATCTGAATCTGTTGCCACTACAATCGTGCATACATGTGAATCAATATTTTGTTGTGAAGAAAGATTCATCTCTTTCAAATTCATTATTTATTCATCCCTTTGTAGAAGCTCTTGGAATAGTAACTCTTTCTCTTTGTCAACCCCTACTACCTTTGAAGTCATGGGATAATATGCAGAGGGAAATTTCAACTTCTTCTTCAATACCTAAATTTTTACTTCAGCACTCTGCAGTAACTTTTGAACTGTAGACCTGTCTTCTGGACTCACACCAATATTGACAATTATCTTCTTCAACTCCTCTTTTTGGGTATTAAGAGCTCTAGAATTTTCTTTCACCAACTTCAGCTAGTTTATCACTTTCTCTAAAATATTTTCAGCTTAGAAACAGCTAAAGCAGATTTATATAAATCATGGAAGATTAATTGACCAGTTTGCATATGTAAATTAATCTTATCCGGTAATGGAATCCTCTATGCATCTACTGTTAAATTTAACATTCTTGAACCATGCTGCAGATGTCACTGACATTGTTGATAGATGAGAGAGAAAATTTCAACTGACTTTTCTCCATATCCATATCTAATAGCAGCCTTGTCTGATATTCAAAAGATACATGAGCTTCTGATTGTGATTCCATATTTTATCCAATCTTCTTGTTTCTTTCTTCCACCTACAAAAAATTTGTTTAATCATGGAAACCAAAGCTTGAGAAGATTCTCCTTGAACTGGAGAAGGAGTACAAAAAGTTCCCCCAATTACAATTGTATACCATGAGTTGTTGATGTGCTAGTCTCTTCAGCTATATTTTCCCTTTTTGTTGCTCTATATTCTTCTTCCTCTAGATCAATTTCCTCTTACCTACCTCTTTTCAGGTTCTTTTCAGTAGCAAGAGGGGTCTCAATTTCTATATTTCCCTAGGGAGTTGATTGTCCTCCATTTTCCATCTTCTCTTTTTCTTGTTTTGATTCAAGAATAAAAGGAGCATAGCCATTTTCTATTCTTCTGTTTGAAATTAGATGATATGGATCATAAGCCCATTTCTCCTCTAGTAATAAATCCATTCCTTCTATCATTTTCTAGACTTCATATGTTGCTTGCCTAGTATTCATAATGAATGGTCCAACAGTCCTAGGTAACTTGAAAATGAGTCGCTTCTTTACATATACAAAATGTACCTGATCCACGTTTACTCACTTGAAGGAAAGATTGAACTTTAAGAAGTAAAGCTAGCGCAGGTGAATTGTTTATGATTGAATACACAACTTAAAGGACAGAGGATGCAAAATAGGACAAACCCTCATTTTTAGGATCAATTCTTACTACATCAGTCCATAAGAACATTGATTGTTTATGCTTGAGAGTGTCCATGATATTCAACCCTAGTTGCATGAATTTCTCAACATTGGAGTACAAGAATTGATAGGTCAGAACAGAAGGAAACCTAAAACAACATGTGAGAGTGAAACTCATGAACTGTACATTAATTACTTTTTCCCAATATGTTGGTATATGCAATACAACTCTGGGTTTCATCATTACAGCAAACATTCCTAGAACTGCTTTGTCAATTACTGTAATGTCTTATTTCCCTAAAATTTTGGCCAACATCTGAAGAACTAGTCTTACATATTCAGCAAAGATATCTAAGGGAAAATGAGTGGAATCTACAAGGAATTATTTTCCATCAGTTATCAAATACAAGAGAATTAGGGCACATTCTAGTTCGAATAAATCTTCAAAATAAGCAATTAATGATTCTTAGGAGAAAGACAAGTAAGACTCTGTAAAAGGATAGCACAGTGCTTGCTGAATCAAGAGAGAGGACAACTGAAAAACGCTTTCTCCTAGCTTATTTATCACAAAGCACCTTTGAGGATACATTGTTGAAACTAGCCAATGAATAAACTCAAGAAATAGATATGTTTGAGGGAAAAAGGTTGCCAACACACCAGATTTTAACATTGTAGCATAAATTGGGGAATTAGACTAGTTTAACTGAACATGTTGGTAGAATTCATGACAGTTAATAGGGAAAGAAACATCGAATATATCTCTTTCAGTATCCATGAGAGGAATGTGAGAAGATGAACTGGCTAAAACAGATTTCTTGGGAATTTTCAAAGGATAAAATGATTGATTATGAAATAAATACTTGGTACTGGTGATGAGGCTAACTTGGATGTGAGTTGTACTTTGAATTTCTCGAAAGCGAGCAATAGGACAATGTACTGAGCAAAAAGCCAAGAAAAGGTTTTATAGCAAAATGAGAAAATATAAGAGGGAAAATGGCACTAAGTGTTTTTTTTTGTGTAAATCAGACTAATTCTATTATATTACAAAAAGATTACAGAGAGTTACATCCGCCACCATGATTTGGCTACCTGAGCAGGTTGACATTCTGAGACTGAGACTGAGCCGGAGAAAAAGAGGGACTGTGAAACTATCCGCTGACCCCAAACTAGAACCACAAAAAACTGAACCTTCCACTCCCTGCTGAGGCGAGGGAGGAGTTTACAGACACAAACATGACCGACATAGACATTACAGACACAGACATTAAAATCGACATACCAAAACCTGAGTGGTGCGACCCGACACCTATCATAGACGGACTCCCATTACTAACTATAGCAACTACATCGACATCCAGAAACTGAACAAAGAGTATCCATACCACCCCGAACGACCATGCAAAGTGCCTAGGTGTATGGATTTGGTGGCTCCTCCACCGCTGGACTGACATATGTGCCTGGTTGCTCCTCCACCACTGTGCAGCCATAGGAGTCTAAGGCACTCGAGTCTGTGTATGGCGCGTCGTCCTTCGCAGGCTCGCTTGGTCCAACTCTATTCCCCGCCACCGCACCCGAGGCTTCCGCAAGCTGTAATCGCTGACCCTGAACAAGCGAGGGTGGCCGCGGTTCTGCTAGGGCTTCTGGTCGATCAGCATGGTCGCATTTTTCAATGCGCACTGAAACATAATAGACTGCATTGTCCAGCGTACACGGAAACCTGAAGCGGGTTGATGGGTGCCCACCAAACGGACACACCGCGGCTCTTCCCCGTCCTCTGCCTCTTCCGCGCCCTCTTCGAGCTCCTGGTGAGCTAATTTCCTCCGTCGGGGAATCGAAAGATGCCGAGGAGCGTGGCGATGAAGCCCGCCCTCTAGCACCGCCTCTTGAGCCTCCCCGACTGCAAGCGCCACGTAGCCTCTCACGCGGCATCATGTAACCAACAAAGAACCAATTCTACCCAGAGGCCGCGAATGCTTTGCGCCACCGAGGATTCTAAACCCGTGCAACAGCTTACACAACAAATGCGAAACAGGTAATGGAACGCGAATACTAATAGCAATGCTTACCACACAGGTCGAGAGCCGAGCCTTTTCAGGAGCTGCGCGGGGTGAACTGCTCCCAGAGAGCTGAACCGACCAGAACCAGGAATGACCAAGGCGCCAAAGGACCAAATCTCGAATAGGGACACAGAGGAACTGAGACGCCGCGACACTCAGAGCTTCTGGAGGTCGAAGGCGCTCAGAAACAGTGCTGATAAAGGACAGAATGACATACCATGCACCTAACCATAACACAGAGCCACGAATTCTCTGAAAATCCAGGCTTAAAACCAGGGCCTCCAGAGCCGAGGGCCGAGGTCTGTGCTTGGGCTCATGCACCCGCGGTGCAGTCATCCAAGAGCCGAACGCACCACTCACAAATGAGACCATACAGAGCTTCCTACAGACAGAGCTTCGCGCACCTTCCAACTGAACCCCGCTCATCGTTGAACTCAGGCAAACGACCAATATACCTCTGCAACCAGCTATTCTCCCCCCACCATTAATGCTCACATAGCTGTTGGCCGGACCGAGGTGATGGCTTCTCGAGGCTTCGGTCCATATGGCTGGAGCGGGCGGCCACTTGTCATTTAATAAGGCCGCCTCCTCATTCAATGCTCTAATTAACACCCGCAGCCGGGACACTAAGTGTTATCGTGGGGGAAATGACCGAATTTAATGAGGGATTTGACATTTCAAAGGACAATTAGACGAAAATGTATGACATGGTGAATAAAATAATATGCTTGATGATGTCATTGCAGGAGGACTGCTATGTATGAAACTAATTCTCGGGTGGTGCCTCCACAGTAAATCTACATTGTTCATTCAAAAGTAAACAGGCCGGACAAAAGTCTTTGTGGGGGCACTGCTCGTGTTATCCTTCGACTTAGTTACATCGTTGGGTTTTCTCCATCGAGCGGGTCCCATCTTCTATGCCTTTCACTCACTGTTGACTTGCCCACACTTTAACATTTCCAATTGTCATTGCAGGGTGCCACCGTCTATCTTTATTTATTACAAGACACTTTATAGTGACAAGATATTAGTATTAAAAACCTTTGATAAACCAAATTAATTTAGTTTAATCAAATAATAAGAGGCCTTTCACATCTTTTTTCTTTTCAGTAATTGATTTTTTTTTTTACAATCTATTTAATATGTACAACACATAAAATTTAAAACAGGTTACAACAGTCCCCAAGCTCAATATGCATCTAGAGATTTAGCTCCTCCAGGTCACTGAAAAACTCTCTACACCTTGTCATGTGGAACAAAGCACCATATTCCAAGTACCACACACTTCCCATCATAGTGTTAGGCATGAATGCAATAAGGGTAAAATATAGCTCAAATTGTGGAGCCAAAGCTTCACCTGCTGCTCATCCTGAGTTCTTCTTGCTAGACTTTTTTTATGGACACTTTGTAGCATATTTCATG
Organism: Pinus taeda; assembly: GCA_000404065.3. Lineage (NCBI taxonomy): Eukaryota > Viridiplantae > Streptophyta > Pinopsida > Pinales > Pinaceae > Pinus > Pinus taeda. Next base: position 31,167 of record APFE030352710.1, read on the forward strand.
GATTCATGACAATTGAAGCTTTTTATTTTGGACAAGTCTTTCTTCTTTTCCCCTTGGTTGGATTTTGGTTGGCTTGAGACTTCTTCCCTTTTCCCTTCTTTCCCTTTCCAACCAATACAAAATTTTCCTCATCCTCTCCCTTGGATGAACTTCCATCTCTGGTACTTCGCCTGATCTCCTATTGTACCAAATTGGACCATAAACGTACCCAATTCAGTAATTTCTCCCTCTCGTTCACCGAATCTTAGTAGTTATGCCAGGTTTTGTGAAGGCCTAGAAATTTAGGCTCACCAGGTCATCTTCTGCAACATTCACACCAACCCCTCCAAGTTCATCACGAACTTGTGTAAATATGGTGAGATATTGTGGAATAGTATCATTCTTTTGCATCTTGATGTTTCAAAGTTTGTCTTTAAGGGCCAGTTTTATATGGTCATTGTTATTCTCAAATAGTTATATTAATGTCTTCCACATTGCAAAATTATTTTCTTTCCCATGCAGATTTGAGACAATGTGGTCTCTCACTCCCTCCATAATTATTCTCCTCACCTTGGATACATCTTTCTTCCATTGGGCTAGGTTTTTTGCATCAGTTGATCCTAGTTTTCAAATGTTTGTCTTGACATATTCCACCAATCCATTTTCATCAAGCATCACCTCCATGTGATCCTTCCATGCAATGAAATTTGAGTTTCCTTCCAAGGAATACTTTGAGCTCAGTCCATTGAAGGTCATTCTCCCAACTTTGAAGAGATCCTGCTACACTGAAGCTACAAATTCGAACCACCTGAGGAACAACTTCAAAATTCCTATTCTAATGTGAATCTTGCTCTGATACCATGTATAAATATGGTGACAGAATTGCAAATGCTCAAGAAATTTAATCTAAATCAAGAAACACAATTCTACTCTATTGCTCTGCGGAAACTGATTCACAATTTAGAACAACATTCACAAACACGCAACAATCACATACACAAGTACACAGATTTATCTAGGGGTAACCAATTGGTAAAAAGACCTTAAGCCTTCTTGCATTAATCAGATGAATAGAGAATGTATTACAATTTCTTGCTCACTCTAAGCACAACCTATAAGTGCATAACCTATCTCTCTGCTTAATGAGAAGCTCTGATCCAAACTTAGCCAATTTCTACCTCATCTTGAGCCCCTATTTCCTTGCACTAATCAGGGGAATTAGGCCTCTATTTTTTAGGAATTTTCCTCCAATTAATTGTGCAATTCCCAAGGTTGATCCCTAACTACATACAACACATGTACACTCAAGACTAGTCTACAACTAATGTTACATTGCCTTAGAATCTCCACCATAGAGGGGGAAGTCGAATTATTTGTATGCGTGAGCTATTTTTGGTTGATTGATCAGTTAACTAGATTATCACTGAGTTAGATTGTTTTCCCAATGCACAACTGACCTTCCACTAGTTCCATCAATTGTTAGAACTAGTTTAACTGAAAACAATTGGAAATAATTGACCTTGATTGCTACAAATTAGCAATCTCATATGCTTAATTGAACTCCAAGCCCTCTAACTTGAATTTACCAAGCTAACTGAGTGAGAGAGCTATGTCACCTTAGTTAACTACCTCCAAGTTGTTTTTTGATGTGGAAATTTGAATTTTCTCAATTTGACCAAGGCAAAGTCAAATTGAGACTTTCTTGCTACACTTTCAACAGGGATTCTAAGAAATTTGCTCTCATGAAAATGGTAGATTCATTATTTCTTTTATTTATTATTTGATCAAAAAGTATACAACTGGAATAACATATGTAGAGTGTGACATTCTCAATTAGAATCAAATCCCTCTTTTAGTGTTGAAAGAAATTTTTGAGAAATTTGAATTGTCATGGAGTCTCCCTTTGGAAGATGACAGTATAGAATGGTTCCAAAGGGCATGCAATGAGTTATGTTTGTTCCATTTCTTCATCTTCAAATTTGCAATTATTGATAATGCACTAGTGGACTTGCATTTGTTGGGTTGCAGTCATGCTATCATTTCACCATTCTTGAAAATAGGATTGGACTCCTCACATTTGTCTCAGTTGCAAAGAATGTCCAACCTTCTCAAGCATTGTGTAGTATTTTCTTTTTCACTCATTGAACCAAGGGAGAATTTCCCTTCAAAGTATACATAGTGTGGGAGCTCGCAAAGGTGGCAATTAAGTTCATGTCCTTTTCTATGAGGCTTCCCCATATGATATGGTTCAACAAGCACTTTGATATAGCTTCCATGGATGAGAATATTCTTTGTAGTTTACGTTGAAGTGTTATTTAGTAACCTTCTTGCATTGAAATTTGTTGATGAGACCTATCAAAATACCATAATGAACTTTCTTGAGATGATGGACTACATCATTGACACTCTTGAAGGTATTCATGAGTTCATGAAATCTCATGTCATTAGTCACTAAAGCATGGCATTAACCAACAAGTATATAGTACTTGAAATGTGAGACCATGCATCACCTCTTCTTTTAGGGCTACATCCAATGTTATGAGGATTTGGAACACACACAAAAGAAAGTGTTTATCCCCAAAAATTATAAGATCAAATAAAAAATGCTCCTTCACAATCATTTTACTATTCTCATTAGTAGTATTTCTTGAACCTGCGGAGTATTGTAGTTCTTCGATTTGGAATTTTTAATTTGGTCATGAACATGGCACAAATCTATTGTAGCTTATGTGAGAGAAATTCTTAAACGTTAAAATAAAGTTTCCAAGATTATAACTTTTGTCGACATATTGTATTTCATATCATATTGTTTAAGATTTTTATGATAAACACTTATATTATATTTATCCTCAATTTATTATTCTAATAAAATCAAAAGAGAATATTATATGATTTCATAATTTTCTTTTTTCTTATTCATATAAATAAATATGAAAAAAATCAATAATATTTTTTGTTATATAAATATTTTTTTAAATCTAATTTAATTTTCAACTAGCAATATACAATCTTCAATTATTTTGTAGATTAAATCCATGGCTTGCTAATATATGTCTTAAAAAAACAAACTCATATATATATAGTAATTAAAAACGTTGCAGATTAATATATGTCCTGCAAAACCAAACTCATATATTATTATCTAGTTTCCCACCCATAGAGCTTTGCAAGTTTGGAGAAAGATTGCATCATGCTATACATATGTCAGGTTGCTCCATCTTGTATTTTGTTGAACAGGACGATTGCTAAAATAAAAGGGACATGGTTAATGGATAATCAAGTTCGATCTGAACTAACAGCAAAAAAATTAAAGCATGTACACGAATGGTTGTTCTGTATTAAAGGAAATGCCTGGAGAATTTTGCTAAGTCTCACCAGGCTCAATGGATGTTACACGGTAGATATCCACCCGAAGGACGATGGTCTGGTGAGTGGCGCTACCAGAGCTGCTTTGGCACTGAACTCTCGGGCAATATTTAAAACCATTACCTGGCGGACTCGTAGCAAATGTGCATACCACCCTGCCCTCTCTGTGCAGACGCTTCGAATGTAGCTTTACGCTGCCATATCGAAGGGAATAATGGAAATACCATTTATCCCACATGAAACACACTAACCTGTATTCCAACTCTATAATTTCTGAAGGTTGGATAAGCGTCATACATTGACAGACAGACTGACTCACCCAACGACCCAAATCCGGTCGCTCTGGTCGCGCCAGTTGTCAATCATCTAACAGTCAGATCTGACCGCTCTGATGATGCCTCTCTGTCGCTCATCCAACTGCCCAAGTCAGACCGCTCTGACGGCGCCACTTGTCACTCATCGAACTGTCTCGCTCATCCAACTGCCCAAGTCAGACCGCTCTGACGACGCCACTTGTCACTCATCGAACTGTCCAGATCAGACTGCTCAGATCGCACCACTTATCACTCATCCGACGGCCCAGATCGGGCGTTCTTGTAATGCCACTTGTCATTCTACCAACAAACCAGATCGGGCCTTTTTGGTGGTGCCACTTGTCATTCATCGGGCCTTTTTGGTAACGCCACTTGTCACTCATCCAATAGCCCAGATCGGGCAGTTCTGGTGACGCCACTTGTCACTCATCCAACGGCCCAGATCGGGCCGTTCCGGTGGCGCCACTTGTTCATCGGACGGCTTAGATCGGGCCGTTCTGGTGGTAACACTTGTCATTCATCCGACGGCTTAGATCGGGCCTTTCTGGTGGTAACACTTGTCATTCATCCGACAGCCTAAGTTCGGCCATTCTGGTGGCGCCACTTGTCATTCATGCGACGGCCCAGATCGACTCTGGTAACACCATGCCACTTGTCGTTCATTCGACGGCCCACATGTGGCCGTTCAGGTGCCGCCACTTGTCATTCATCCGACGGCCCACATGTGGCCCTTCTGGTGCCGCCACTTGTCATTCATCTGACGGCGCAGATCTGGTCATTCTGGTGCCGCCATTTGCCATCCATCCAACAGCCCCGATCCGGCCGTTTTGATGGTGCCACTTGTCATTCATCCAATGGACCAGATCTGGCCATTCTGGTGGCGCCACTTGTCATTCATCCGACGGTCCAAACCGGCGGTTGTAATAGCACCACTTGTCATTCATCCAACGGCCCAAAGCTGGCCGTTATAATAGCGCCACTTGTCATTCATCCAACGGCCCAAATCCGACGGCCATTCATCCAAAGGCCCAAAGCTGGCCGTTATAATAGCGCCACTTGCCATTCATCCGACGGTCCAGATCTAGCCGTTATAATAGCGCCACTTGTCGGCCAGATCTGGCCGTTATAATAGCTCCACTTGGCATTCATCTGACGGTCCAGATCTGCCCGTTATAATAGCGCCACTTGTCATTCATCCGACGGCCCAGATCTGCCCGTCATCATAGCGCCACTTGTCATTCATCCGACGGCCCAGATCTGGCCATTATAATAGCGCCACTTGTCATTCATCTGACGGCCCAGATCTGGCCGTTATAATAGCGCCACTTGTCATCCATCCGACGGCCCAGATCTGGTCGTTATAATAGCACCACTTGTCAATCATCCGACGGCCCAGATCTGGCTGTTATAATAGCGCCACTTGTCTTTCATCGAATGGCACAGATCTGGCCGTTATAATAGCGCCACTTGTCATTCATCGAACGCCCAAGTCCAGCCGTTATAACAGCGCCACTTGTCATTAATCTGATGGTGAAGATCCAGCCGTTATCATAACACCACTTGTCCTTCATCCAATGGCCACGATCCAGCCATTAAAATAACGCACTTGTCATCATCTGATGACCCCGATCTGGCCGTTATAATACCGCCACTTGTCATTAATGAAATGGCCTAGATCCGACCGTTACAATAACGCCACTTGTCACTAATCAGATGGCCCAGATCTGGCCGTTATAATAGTGCCACTTGTCACTCGTCCGACGCCCAGATCCCCCTGTTCTGGTGGCGCGACTTGTCATCCATCTGACGGCCTAGATCTGTCCGTTATAATAGCGCCACTTTTCCTTCATCTCATGGCCCAGATACCTCCGTACTATTGATGCCACTTGTCAGTCATCCAACAGCCCAGATATGGGCGCTCTGGTGGCGCCACTTTTCACTCATCCGACGGCCCAAATATGGCCACTCTGGTTGCACCACTTGTCACTCATCCTACGGCCCAGATCTGGCCACCCTGCTTGCGCCACTTCTCACTCATCCTACGGCCAGATCTGGCTTCTTCGGTGACGCCACTTGTCACTCACCCGATGGCCTAGATCTGGTTGCTCTCGTATTGCCACTTGTCACTCATTCGACAGCCCGGATCTGGCCGCTCTAGTAGCGCCACTTTTCACTCATCTGAAGGACCAGATTTGGCCGCTCTAGCGACGCCACCTAGAAGTCATCCGACGGCCCAGATCCGGCCGATCTGGTGACGCCACTTGGCATGCAACCAATGGCTGCGAATGCCATGTAGGTAGATCTAAGTCAACGAATGACACGCCAAGTGGTAGAGTTCGAAGACAGGATCTCGGGCAACGTATGCCGGCCTAAAAATGGTTTGCAGGAAGTGACTTTACTTTCAATGGCACTTGAAGTAGCAAGCCATTTGAAATCAAAAATCAGGAAGATACTCCTCAACGATTTTCTCGATTCCCCAAATCTTAAAAAAAAATCCCAAACCCCAACTCTCTTCCAATATCCAGAGAGCTAGGGGTTTGAACTCGAAACTTCTTTCTTCATCGAAAACGACCTGTGGATTTTTGCAAAAAGAGCTCCAGTTTTATTTCACTCCAATGCCTTCAACAAGCACATTGAAACCCCTGGACTCGAGCTCTGCAGCTGAAATGACTGACAGTGTAGACAATCAGTCTGAGTTAATTTAAAATATGAATATTACTAGGACTGTTATGACACGTTTCAGAGAGAGCGGTTCCTTTTTTTTCTCCACATTTCAGCGTGCCTGCGAACACAAGCTACTTTGCATATTGAGTTATATATTAAATTGTAATCAATCCTATTGAAATTAACCTCCCCTGAAATAATAACAGTTATGTAATCAATGAACAACTCATTCCTCGCCTAGGATCATACGTCCATTAATAAAATATTAAATATCACGTCGCAATGGCCCAGATCACTGGGCACTAGGCAGTGTTGTTCAATTTTTGCTTCCGGGGCTTTTTATTTTGATCACTGGTGGTGGTTGTTTGTTCATTCAGAATTATTTGTATTTGTAGGGTTATTTGGTTATCGATAATGTGACAGTCCTTTGTTATCGATAATGTGGTCCTTCTTTGTATGGTTATCGATGATGTGATTTTGGGTTTGAATCTTTTATGATTATCGATAACGCGACTTTCAGTTTTGAATCAGTGCCATTCGTCACATGGAATTGTCTTTGTATGGTCATGGATAATTCGACAGTCTTAATCAAGACCTTCTGTTATATGCCAAGATCCTAATCTCCCATTGTTGTAGGTGTAGGTGCTTCCTATAGGCTTAATGTCCATGACATCCCAATTGGAGAGGGGGTCCACTAGATCAGGTCTTCAATGAAGTTGTCCCTTCTTGGTCTAGGTGTAGGTGCTTCTTATGGGCTTAATGTCCATGATATCTCTTTAATGAAGTTGTCCCTTCTTGGTCCAGTTCTAGGTGCTTTCTATATGCTTTATGTCAATGATATCCCAATTGGAGATGGATTAATTAAATCAGGTCTTTAATGAAGTTGTCCCTTCTCTTTTTTTTTAGGATCAAGAACCATGTTGAGATCCCCTACTAATATTCTCTAGTAATATAAAGTAAGATCTCCAAAATATCTCAATGATTTCCAACAATTGTTATTATCATTATAATAATTTAGAGCATAATATTGATCAAGCGTACGTAATTTATAGTTGCAATGCCTTTGAAGCAAATCGAGTAAGAAGTAAGAAGCTTTTTCACTGGTACGATTTCCACTACTTCAATGTTCTATGTTGTAGCTATCCTTACAAAGTATATTGCACATTAAGCTTCACTCTATCGATGTGAACTTTTTATCACACAAATTTTCTTGCTTTCACTGGATTTTGATTTTTATTTGTTAAAGTATATACCATATTTTTTTCTCATTGATTTTTATTTTTGGTTGTTAAAGTATACAATTAAATTACATTGTATATTACAATGGGGCTATTCTTTTTCTTCATTGTTTGAATAGTTTGCATGCCCAAGAGTTCAATTATTATGGATTGATTTGACAAGAAGCCCATTTTTTGTCTCATAGACTATAAATGTATTCAAGGATTTTGATTTTTATTGATCATAGCAAATGTCAAACAGACTTCACAGACTTTTATACAAAAATATGTTGGTAAGCCAAAACTTCAGATTCTTCATTGTTTTTATACATTTGTTGGAAAAGTTGATTCAGTTACAATCAGCAACTGCCTATAGCTGAATTGAATTTTTATATTCTCTTATGCTTGAACAATGGATCAGAAAAACCTAAAAAAACTATCTATAGACAATTCAAGAAGTGTAAACATGTATGATAAACCCATTAGACATCAACAATAGACAAATCAGGATCGAATTGTAAGCCTCTATGGTAAACCCAAGAGACATCAACAGTTGACATGTATAATGAACCAATTTTGATGCGGATTAAAGCTTGTATTGTGTTGTTACACTATTTTATTTTTATTGATGTTATGTCCTTGCATAGAATTGATGAGGCCCTAAAAACCCAACCATTATTCTGATGTACAAGAAGAGTTATTTTACTACAGTTAACTTTCACCTTAAAAATGAAGATTTGCTTTCACTTTCAATTTTCTACTTTCATTTTTATTTTTTTTCCCAAAGTACTAGTAAAGTTAAGTGGTTGTTAGCTTCACTTAGCATTAAAATTACAATTATTCAACTAACAGAGAGGGCACTTCACCTTGGAAGGCGAAGAAAGGGCATGATCCAATATCTCGAAATCAGTGCATCTAGTTGGATTGCCAATGTTACAGGTCTACATTGTGACATTGCACAGTCCAACCCCATCCTCTCATTGTTTTGCTTGGTTTTGTTTTTGTTTCAAAATCATTCCAGAGTTTTTCTACTTACCCCAAGTTGTTTTGTTTGGTTTTGTTTTTGTTTCAAAATTATTTCAGATTTTTGCTACTTACCCTCGGTTAATCAATTTGAAAAGTAATTTATGTGGGGTCCATGAATTGATATCTACTACTATTTAAATAGGTTAAACCTTAAAATAAAATGTTCTTTTCCACTCTCATGGATTTTTTGAAGTGCTTGCATTGCATTGCATTCTTTATATCAAAATATTAGTGTTTCGAACCCACAAAGAGTCAGCGTGAGTCAACATGAAATTAGTTCAAAATATCATCATCTCTACTATTTTTTGTGCATATATTCAACCTAATTTCTCAGTGTTATCATCTAGCCTTCTAGCTCAAGTTAATGACTTCAGCACTGACTGCACTTACTTCCTGCTTCAACATGGACTTCCAGACAAGTTCGCTGTGATTTAGAGGGTTCTCTATCACATTGCACATGGTCACACTTTCAGCCCTGCATGTGGTTCAATTTTTTGCTCACATGATACTTCCCGCTTCAACACTAACTTCCACATAGGTTTGTTGTGATTTAGAGGGTTCTATATCACCTTGCACAAGGGCACACTTTCAACCCTACATGTGGTACAATTTTTTGCTCACAGGCTACATGTGGTGCATGTTGTTTAACTTTTTGCTCACAAGGTCCACTGGTTCACTCACATACCCTTCTCTATATCTCTCCCACATTCCCATTCCACTACTCACTGCAATCCTTTGCTCTTCCTCTCTATTCGCACACATGCTTCCAGCATGAAAATTCTTTGGGTCCCTCCTCAGGCTGTGTGGTCAATCAAAAGTGTCCAGAAAGTGAGAATTCTTTGGGTTCCTCTTCAGGCTATGTGGTCAATCAAAAGTGTCCAGAAAGTGAGAATTATTTGGGTTATTCCTCTGTTAAAATTGGCAACTATGGCCAAACTCCACATGGGTCATCTTATGTATGACAACTGATATTTTTATTAAATTCCTCTCTCAAAGGTGTAGGATTGATCTAAAGATCATCTGATTCTGACATGTACAAATGAAGATATGAATTTATTTATATTTTGGACAAATTGTCAAGGTCAGCCAACAAGCAAAACAAGCCCCCAATTCATCCTCAACGTTGCATATAAAAATGAGACCTCAAGTTATTTTCACCATCATCTGATCACACATATCTCTCTCTCCTCTTGTGAATGGGCACACTAAGGCAATCTTCTCTCTCCACATGTGTGAACTAGGGTTTCTGTTTGTTGCATTGACCAATATTGACCAAGCTGCTAGGAGGTTGTTTGACTATGTTGACTTGATGCATTGACCTGTTTTGACTTCAGTTTGGGTGAGGAATCTCTGTCTAAGCAAGCTACAATTCTAGGCATGAAAATCGAGGAGTTTGACCAATGTTGTCTGTGGCTAGAGCGAGCACACTATCCGAGGCAGTCTTCTCTCTCTCCACATGTGTGAACTAGGGTTTCTGTTTGCTGCGTTGACCAACATTAACCAAGCTACTAGGAGGTTGTTTGATTGCGTTGACCTGTTTTGACTTCGGTTTGGGTGAGGAATCTTTGTCTAAGCAGTACGCAATTTTGGGCACAAAAATCGAGGAGTTTTGACCAGCATTGATTGTGGTTAGGGCTCACTACAGGTTGACTATTTGACCAAATTTTGACTAGGCAAAATTCGACTATTTTGAAGGTTGTTTCATCTTGTTATTTGGAGGCAAAAGTTGACTAAAGTTGACTGAATCTTTGAGGGTCAAATCTGCCATGTTGACTAGCATTGACTTCTCTGGTTATGGCTCTTTTGTTGTTGTTACAAAATATCAGAATTTATAAATTGTACTATCTCTCTCTACTGAACTATTGAAAACTAAAAGAAGATTTGATCAAGGGTTCCCCACATTGGGGTTTGTCCCTTGGTGCCACATCTTGTGTCCTCTTGTCTCGGCTTGTCTTCTATTGTTTATGTTTATGTTCTATCATCATTTTACTTACATGTTTATGTGATTGCTAAACTGAATTGATATTGGGCTCATAAAGAAATTGAAGTAAAATTGCTCTAACGCATAGAACATACCATTGTTGCCTAAAATTAACATCCTCAAGTTGTGTGGTCAATCAAAAATGTCCACATTGTTTGTTCCGGAAAATGAGAATTGTCTGGAAAGTAAGAATTCTTTGGGTTCCTCCTTAAAGTTGTGTGGTCAATCAAAAGTGTCCAGGTTGTGTGTTCCAGAAAGTGAGAATTCTTTGGGTTCCTCCTTAGGATGTGTTGTCAATCAAAAATGCCCAGAATGGGTACATGGCACATACTCCTTGGAGCACCAGTTAAAAAATGATAATTATCTTTTCTATGACATTTCCATGGATATTTTTATTGAAATAAATTTAGACACTTTTTAAAGATGTTTACAATGACTATATAGCATTCACCGCATGCATATATATATATATATATATATATATTACTGATTGGAAATTCGATGGTGTTTTAGGTGGAGATATGTTTTGGATGTTGTTTGCATGGTAAATCATTTAAAAGCCTGAGGTGAACAAACTTTGTATCTCAATTAACTTGTCCAGAGATTTGCAAATATGAAAAACAATTTTGGAGTATCCTTTACCCCTCGTGCGCCAGAGAGATTTTATATAATAACTCATGAATCTTGAGAAAAGAAACATGGGTGAAAAAACCGGAGATTGACAACTGGGTTGACTAAGCACAGTTTTGCCAAGAAGAGAAATCTGAGGGACCAATATGGCATAATCCTTTCTCAATATAACTAATGGTAGGTATATAAATGCTTTGTACTGAACTTTCTAAATATCCACTGTAACATAGCTGCGCTAGTATATAATAAGAATGAAGCAGTTCTGGGTAATTTTAATTAGAAGTGCACATAAGTTACTAATTACAAGTATCAACGATATGCCAGATAAGCAAGCAAACTGAAGTAACAGTTCACAAATAGCAACACACAACGGATTGGTGGTTGTATAGATAAGAACTAAGAAAGTGTTGTAATAGTACAATGAACTCTAGCTCTCATCCAATTTACCTCAACACAATGAACAAATTAGTGTTTACAATCACAAAAGTTAAAAGGAAGCTACAAATTACAAATAAGAAGGCCACAATGACGCTGAAATGTGTAATGTACAGTAATAAAATTAGGGTTTACAATCCCAAAAGTTAAAAGGAAGCTACAAATAAAAGGGCCACAAGGACACTGAAATGTGTAATGTACAGTAATAAAATTATATTGTGCCTTGAATACATAAAGGAAATATGATAGAAAGCAGTTTCTACAGTAGAAACAATTCCAAAAAGTGCTTGGTATCCTACTTATTTTATGGGGTATTTTAAAAAACATAAGAAAACTTTGGTGTAAAGACCTTGAACCTTGATCCAGACCAGGATGTGCGAGGAATTGATGAAATTTATTTGATCAAAAACAATATAATTTACATATTTTTGCTCTATTATTTTGTTCACAAATCATAACCAATAGACACATCTTGCCAGGATGCTTGGAAAGTACAAGGAGGCAATACTGATGCGGAAGTTATAAGACCCGCAACGTGGAAATAGCCATCGCTGAATATACATTTGGGTTGCTCTTAGCATTTGGATGACAGGACCTTCCATGTACCCAGACCACAATACGGGGTCATGGATGACAACAACTTTAACCTAAATCCCAATATCCACAAATTGACTGCCAAAACTTTACAGTACAACGTACACCTCTATCTGGGAATAAATTTGATATCCTCCCTGCTCGTCCCCAAGGTGCCCAGGGCCCTTTTCTTTTGCTTTCGGTACCAACTGCAATCAGTTACTTTATTATTGTTAGTATTATGCATGCCAGGAGGAATGAGGATCTCTTCTCTGCTGTGCAGCATGGACAAAACTGTAGAGAAAACCTGTAAGGGTTTTCAATTGTGATTGATGAATAATAGAATATAGACCGTCAGCAACTGCCCGTCATTGTTAATGCGGGTGTATCTTCCCCTTCTCCCTGCAATTCACATAATATCCGACATGAACAAAAATTTCAGATAGGAGTGACGGAATGACAAACTTCCCGGTATTATCAGGCAGACAAAAGCAGGAGAAAACGATATGGATGAACCATAACATAACACTGTGGCACTCCACATAAATTAAAATCAAAATGGTTGGTTCCCAGATACAATAACTCAGAAAGCACATATAATGAATAACAATCCTCTGTGTTTGAATTGGTCTCAATCACACCTGCCATCGAGTCTCCACCATTCAATCAGAGGTGAAGGTCCACTTGATTTAATTTTGGGAAAACCATGTATGTCTGTTGGCACTGGAGCTGTTATACTCGTCTTACATTGCCTTTAAAAATTTAAGTGACAGCTTCCAAGTCCTTGACCTTGAGACTGGTCATCAAAAGCACATCCTGCTGAACATGGGGTAGGACTCATAGTGGAATTATCGCTTCATTCTGACTTGCAAGAAATTTCAGGCCCCGACCCCTAGATTCTTTGAAAGTGTCTTTGCCAGTTCCACTGTTCACAGTTTGTGTCTGTGATCAACTGATCACTGTAGCTGTCAATTCCAGATGAGGAGAAAATTGCTGAGATAGACAAAGTTCAGCATCTGAGATACCCCAACTACCCCAGTCCTCCACACAAACTGCATTTCCATCTACAGATTGATACATAAGGCTAGATTGAAAGAATTCACTGTATCTTTGTTGTGAAGGCTGACTCAACCTTAAGTCTGACGTTTTGTTCTTGATGGCCCATTTAGTTGAGGACAAAACTAGTATTGTCGGCAATTGGACTAGAGGATGTTATTGACGTAGAGCATGGATCACCACAGTTTTCGTTTGGAAAACTCATATGGTCCCACTGATCAGGAACAAAATGCTATTCTCTGTTGAACATGTTTGTCTTGCAGGTCTCGCTTTGATATGTACAATTTTACACCAAGTAGAACAAATTCAGTTTCCACTGCAATTTTTAAGCTACCAAAACTGTTAATCTCACGGCATAATGAACTGGTGACTCTCATGTGTACCACAAGATCAAGAACATGCTCATCCTTTGAGGCTACCCATTCATTCTTGTTTTTTTTTGAAGATTTAAAATTGTCTTATTATCAGGACCAGTCAAAACCTTCTCTGCCACGGTTCAAAACCTTCTCTGCCACGGTTGTTGACTTTCCACTTCTTGCTACAAAAGCCTTTTCAGACTCATTCAAAGAAAAGCTATAACATGGAAATCCATCCTTGCACGAACAGTGAAGAAGATCCTGTGAAATCAAAGAATGAGTAGCTGAAGCTGATGCACTTGGATGACTTACGCTCTGTCTCTGGTGTAGCAATAGGTAGCCTTTCACAATCTGGTTCATATTTCCAGGTAATAGAACTGCCACTTCTTTTTGAGATTGGTGAGAGCAGCTTTCTGACGACCCCATTTCTAAATCCATATTCAACGAATGTTTGCATGGCATTAATTCCTTATTTAATTTTTTTGATCTGGGCTGAACGTATGCAGGGGATGACCATAGATGATGATTTTTTTGAACTAATTTCATGCTGGCTCTTTCTGGGCTCCAAGCACTAGTATTTTCATCTAAAGAATCCAATGCAGGCACTTCCAAAGATCCATGACAGCAGTTTCCTGCTAGATATGTTTCAGGATGTTTTACTGTAGGGTAACCACCCTACAGGCGCTAACTGTGATGTTCCCACAAACTTTTCAGCCATAATATGCAAATGAAGATTCTCTAGTTTGTATTGGATGATATGGGCAGAAGCTAATGAAACAGAGACTCTTAGTTTTTCTATTCACATAATTTCTTGGTGCATGCATTGAACTTCCTTTTATGTCTGGTTTTTCACATTGCAGCTTGACAGTAGATACTAGATACCACTGATTTAACTGGTACATTAACATGCATATTACTACATTGAGGATCAATCCATGAGGATGAGTTTGATTCAAGAAATGTTTCCTCAATTGAAGAAAACTGTTGCCATTGATAATTTGGAATAATGCTCTGAAGCCTGAATTGATGACTCTTTGAAGACATGGTGTTTCGAATATCCATGGAAGGCACATTTGAAGTTTCATGAATACATTTATTATGATCTATGTCTACAAGTGATAGGCAGGTACCCACTGGCACACAAAGATCTGAACTTTCCCTCTGTATAGGCAAATCAAGAATAGAAGTACTCTTATCTATGGAGGCACGATCACCCACATTAATATAGGAACTATCCATATTTGTACAGAAAAATCATTACAACCATCATCAATTTGGATGTTTCCATTCTTTTCAAAAGCCTCTCTTAGAGGAGATCCTATATCCATTGAATCTTCTGTTTTCAATACGAGCTGGGAAGCTGCATCATTTCCATCTTGTGCGATATCTGAATTTATCTCTGGAGTGCAATTTTTAGCTAATAATACTTCATTTGCAGCAAGACCTCCAGGACATTCTTCTGTAGAACCTAAAAATGTTGGACTAACATCTAGTTCATTAGGTGGCATGGAATGTCTTTCTGAACAGTAACTCCTACTCTGGAAAATGGCAACATTCGGGAGTTGTACGAGTTGTGGGAAAAATTTCTTCGTATTTCAAAAGAGATGCAATTTCATTGATTTTGCCTACTTCTGAGCATTCTGTCATTACCATCATTCCCTCTGGAACATGTAAGTACTCATAAAGTTGAGATTGGTTGTATGACTTGGTTTGAGGATATGCTGGAAAGATTCTTTGTCATCATGACTTGAGATATTTGTAGATATAGCCTGTTTTTGTAAATGCATGGCTGGAAAAGATGACTTGCACATATAGTTGCGACTGAAAATGGAAACATCTATTGAACCCAGAGAAGATTAAATGGAAGATGATGGCTCATTCCCCCTCCCAGAAAAAGAGCTAGTTTCACTCCTACAGGAGAAATTTGACAATTCCAAAGTTGACGAGGATGTGGATGTCTCACTTCCACAGAGTGAGTGAAAGGTCAAGTCACCTTCTGTGTCTCATTCACTGCTACACCACATACGTAAATTAGACCAGTCTTCTTCTCCCAAATGCAGATCACTTTCCTGAAATATCTCTCCCATTTCCGTGCTTTTAGAAGAATGATATGACTTCAAATCTAATTCTGTAGTGTCTTCTAACTCTTGTCCCTTCTCTGTTGTTGTGCTACTTTGACAATTTTCAGAAGATTCTTCACCCATAATATTCTCAGCCACTTTTGGCAGGTTTTGTTTGACAAGCAATACAGGTTTCACTTCACATTTTGTTGTTTCCATATCTTTTTCCTCTTTAACATTGTTCCAGCTCCTTGATATCATTTTGTCTTGAAGTTCTTTTGAAGTACATTAAGGAGCAGAAACCTTTGTCACTTCCGCAACATCTTCACCATGCACTTTCTGGGCAGAAATGTTAGGACCCCTTATTTTGAACGGCATATTATCAAAAGAACGCTTGAGATGAGAGATACCCAGATTACATCCTGAAAAGATACAAGCTGGTGGTTCTTTTAGTGACCTATCCCTAGCCAGTTTCTCAACAATAGCTTTCACCTTTTTCTCAGGAAGACTACTTTGAGAGGCTTCCATGTTTATACGAAATCCTCCTCTTTCTTTTTCATGAATAGAAGATCTTGATATCACTGGGCATGGACTATTTGTTGCAACAAGTCCCATCATAAGTCATCAAAATGGTCATAGATTTTGGGTATACTATGCCCACATGATGGATTTTGTTCAATAGCACAACGCCTGACCTGCACAACATAAACCCCGTTTGTTAATAATATCTAGAGCATTAAAAAACACATTTTCCTTCATAATGAACCAACATATAAACCCTCAAAAGGGAAAATATCCATGTTTACAAAGAGTGGAAAGACTGACCTGTAAGGAAGAAGTTTCAAGGCAGTCCAATCATTCTTGGGAGGGTCATCATAATAGCATTTTTATCGACCAATGAACTATAATACTGCGATAGTCATAGATGACTTAATAAGTATGGAGTGAATTTGCATGAGGACAACTGAAAAGCAGGAGAGCCAACCATTCAGAGCACACAGACAGTTACAACCATGACATGAGCTTTGCATGAATCTGCACAATGAGAACACAATGTCCTAAGAGCACTAAACAGGCAACACATGCACTCAGCGGTTCACTCACCTCTGTCTGCTGCACTTGCAACTTGCATTCCATGCCTTAATCTCCACTTAAAATCAGATCCCGGCCTCCATTTTACAAGTATAGCAAGGAAAACAATAGCACTACATTTTTGCAATTCAAGTTACATGATAGGAATTGTCATAGATTTTGGGTATACTATGCCCACATTATGGATTTTGTTCAATAGCACAAAGAATGGTCATAGATTTTGGGTCTACTATGCCCACATGATGGATTTTGTTCAATAGCAGAATGCCTGACCTGCACAACATAAATCCCGTTTGTTAATAGTATCTGCAGCATTAAAAAACACATTTTCCTTCACAATAAAGGAACATATAAACCCTCAAAATTGAAAATATCCATGTTTACTAGTGGAAAGACTGAACTGTACAGTATAAGTTGTAAGACAGTCCAATCATTCTTGGGAGGGCCATCATAATAGCATTTTTATCGACCAATGAACTATAATACTGTGATAGATGACTTAATTAGTATGGAGTAAATTTGCATGAGGACAACAATTGACAAGTAGGAGAGCCAACCATTCAGAGCACAGACAATTACAACCATGACATGAGCATTGCATGAATCTGCACAATGAGAACACAATGTCCTAAGAGCACTAAACATGTAGCACATGCACTCAGCGGTTCACTTACCTCTATCAACTCCACTTGCAACTGGTATTTCATGCCTTAATCTCCACTTAAAATCAGATCCCAATCTCCATTTTATAAGTATAGCCAGGAAAACAATAGCTCTATTTTTTTGCAATTCAAGTTATATGATAGGAATAAAAGAAATCTACAAGATTGAAAAATACAAGCTCTCCCCATTAATTATTATCTACATGTTATAACGTGAATCTGCTGATATGGTTCAGATTTGGCCCAGACATCATGTTGTAAACACAGGTACGTCACAAACATCATACAGATGATGTTTGCAAATTAATGTCAGTCATTTGCCCCTTTGGTTCAGTCAGCGGCCATTGTAGGCCGACACCTCCTATCCTTTCCCCACTGTCATATATCGTTTGTCTTTCAATCGTCAGGTCGTCCTCCAACACTACATTGTACCCACGTCTGCAATAATGTGGCATGATACCTCCTTCTACGTAACCTATCTGCAAAAAAATGGAAATTCTAACTCTCAACTTTATTTATGTACAAAGGGTAAATGACACAGTGCCTCAATTGCGCAGGGAGGGTCGACCCTTCCTACACAGTCCTACTCGACCTCCATTCATAACTCCATCTACTCGACCTCCATTCATAACTCCATCTATCAGCTCACCACGTGCAGTGCCTATACCAAATCTCATCCAACCCTTTATCTGCGTAGGGCATCTATCCCGCCAAGGCTTTTTGTGTGTCCCTCTCACTTTCTAGCAAAGTCCTACGATTGTGCGAGCACCTGTTACCCCTGAATCCTACGTGGCACTAAGGTTTGTTCCCCTTGTCCTAATAGGCCAAAAATGATCTTCCACTTCCAACTTGGTCGCTAACACTCTATGCTCTCTATGACATTAAAACATTTAAATTAGAGAGCAGAAATTAGAATTTAAATGTCATTGAGAGCATGGTTGTAGACTCTCAAAGCTCTATTAGTTTCTCTCAGAAATATCAAAACTATAATGAATTCCTTGAATTCTTTGTTCCTAGATAAAGGTGGGGGTTCCATTTATTGATGATTGCCATGCATTTGTTGTGATGTTTGTAATCTAGGTTTCCTTGATTTCAAGCAATATGGGTTGGTGATTGGACATCAATCAAAAGGAATGATCTTAGGTACTGATGGAGGCAAAAAAGATGATCCTAAACCATCATCACGAACTGTACATTTTTTTAATAGCTACAAGATCATCAGCTATCGGACAAATCCATATCTGTCGAATATTCGATGGAAATATTTGTTGGATATTTGACGAGAATTCCAAAAAACATACCCATCGAAGGTATGGCACCTCTGTCGGATAGCCTCATTTGATGCCGAATATCCGACGCAAAGTTTCATCGAATATCCGACGCACTTACGTCAAAGAATCCGACATTCCCTACCGAATATCCGACGAAACTACTCGCCAGATATCCGACGAGCATTCCAACAAGCATACCCATCAAAGGTATGGCACCTCCATTGAATAGCCTCATTAGAAGTCGAATATTCGACACAAAGTTTCGTCAACTATCCCACGAACTTACCTTTGGCTTTTGCACGCCCAAACAATTAACCCTATGCAGAAGTACCTACCCAAGCTACAAATATCAAACAAATAGGAGATCACTCCATGTTAGAGGTCTTGGTGCATTCAAGAAGGAGATGTTTCACCTTTGTTTCCTCATTTTGGCTTTATCTGTGGCATTGTTCTTGAACCAAAAGTCACATCAACATTTTGGGATAGTACCATGTCAAACTTTGTAAGAGAAGTTTCCTAAGTTTTCTTAATACAATAGATTTGAATCAACTTTGGCCTTTCCTTCTTTTAAGATTTTTATTAAAAGAATTAAGGAAATCCTTTTCCATAAGAACATTTCCAAGCAGAATTTGATACCGACAATTATGAATGGGACAACGGGAATGGCAGCGTATTTGAAAGGTTAATTCAAAATTGAACTCTGATTAAGAACAAGAGTAAAGAGAAACCAAAAAAAAAAACGCAGAACATGTTCAAGAAAGCCAACCTATGTAGGAGAAATACCTATCTAAGCATAACAACCCTCTTTATTTAGTCATAACTTTAGGGGTTTGGCCCTAAAGTGATGCTAGCAAAAACAGTATCAAAAGGAGGATGGGTTCATTTATAAATGCATTTATGTAGATTCCCCTGTATCTAAGTTTGAAAGGGGCACTGGATTGGCAAATTATTTATATAGGACAACCTAATGGCATCATTATTCTTCTTCATAGAGGCCTTTTTTGTGGTTCCTAGTTCAACTTTTAGTGTTTTGGGTGTCATGCTTATTCTTCACGAACTTGCAAGTTGTTTCACCTTCAGACAGTGAATAGAAAAAATGAAAGCATGTCCCTAATTAGCATGAAGCTCAAGGTAATTGGTTTTAGTAGCCAAGGTAACACAAATTTGCCACTATTTTAGGGTTGTAGACAACATTGTCTTCTAGCAAGATATATATATATATATATATTGTTCATGCATCACCTCAGTGAGAAGTTTTGGGTTGTTATGGAAATGGAATCTACAAAAATAACATTAAAAGGAAACCATAAGAGGGTTACAATACCACAAACGTCAAGATCTTGAGATATATCATAAGTTGATAGTCGAGGAGTAGTGTTGTAAGGAGCTTTCAAAAATTCTAAAGGTGTTATCCTCAAGCCCTACATCATCTCAAATGCAAGAAATTTAAGGCATGAACAACGAACTATTGCAAAACAAAAGCAAAATTCAATAACACATTGCCACAAAGCAAGCCATTCGCAGCAAAAAGACGTCCACGAATTTATTGTGGCCCTGCTTGTATTCATAAATTTGAAACGTGAACCCTAATCTATTCTGAGGTCTAAGAATAAATGAAAGGCTAAGAGGGGCTTATTTGTCGTAAGCTTATGTTGGGAGCTTTTAAACATTGGACGCGCACATGAGCCTACTATAGTCATAGCGCAAGAGATTATTTCAAAATGGATTTCTTCTTGATACCAAACATCTAAGGCTGCTATAGGCTGCAACACTAATCCACAATTGTAGCACCCAACAACAATATTATTTATGTTATAGCTAGCCCTTGAATTGGTCTGCTAATGATTCTAGATACAAATCTGCTTGTTCCAATCCAGCCCTGCTAGAAAGGGAGGTTAGAGACCTTGTATGGAGAATGTAAAAATGTTTCTTATCATGCTAGAGCAATAAATTTGATCTACATTAGGTGCTTGTAGCATTAGTTTAATCTTCCAATAGCAACCATCATAATAAGTGTTAGCCTAGGCAGTACTTCTTCATAGAACAAGAAGATCAACCTATTTGAGGTGATTAAAGGTGTTTAAAAGATAAATGTCTAGCATACCTTACCCATCTATTTGAAAACCGGCAGTTCGTTTGGGGAAGATGTGTTCATGGTCCAAAGTTTATTCACATTGTTTATGATGATTAAGGGCACCTGCCATACAACAATATTATGTATGCTATAGCTAGCCCTTGAATTGGTTTGCTAATGATTCCAATTTCAAATTTGCTTGTTCCAATCTAGCCCTGCTTGAAAGGGAGGTTAGAGATCTTGTATGGAGAATGTAAAAATGTTTCTTATCATGCTATAGCAATGTTTTAAGAACCAGCCGGGTCAACACCAAACCCGGCCGAGTTGGTCCGGACATAGGCCTGGGCATCGAAACGGTGGCCAACCCGGTTCGGCCGGCCGAGTCAGCAATGACTCGGCCGAGTCATTGCTGACTCGGCCGAAACGGCCGGCTGACTCGGCCGAAACGGCCGGGTCCGCAAAAAAACGGCCGGGTAGCTGGGCGGTTCAAACCGGACGCAAAACAAAAAATTTCACTTGTTTTTTGTGGATTTTAAATTGGTTTTAGGGTTGGTTTGGACTCCAAACAGTTATGTAATAATGCCAATAGATCTTTGGGGTCCATATCCCCCTCCCAAAACCTATTTAACTCACCCAAGAGCTCTCATTCTCTCACAGCAATCTTATGCATTTGAGTGAGAGTCTTCTTTGAGAGTTAGTGAGCAGCTCTTGAGCTTGCTTTGGAGCAGCAGTGAGGAGTCTTGGAGGAGCATTGTAGCTGGAGTGAGGAGCTTCTTGGGCAGCCATTTGGAGCAGCATTGAGGAGCTGATTCTTGGAGCAAGCTTGAGGAGGTAGTTTGTGCCTGGAGGTATTTTTTTTCACCTCTATAAATCTGTTTTTACTTAGTAAATTTGAGGTGCATATCTAGAAAGCTTAGAGAGTGTTTTTTGTC
>APFE030352717.1:0-18888 GCA_000404065.3 Pinus taeda
GAAGGAAAATGAGCTCTATCTAGGGGCAGTTAAGAATCCCTGGATAACTGTCATACATGGTGAATTAGGGCAAATATGAGCCAGGTGGAATTCATATTTATGCCTAAAATAGATGAAAAACAT
Organism: Pinus taeda; assembly: GCA_000404065.3. NCBI lineage: Eukaryota > Viridiplantae > Streptophyta > Pinopsida > Pinales > Pinaceae > Pinus > Pinus taeda. Next base: position 124 of record APFE030352717.1, read on the forward strand.
AAAGAAACAACATAAATTGAGCATAGAGTGCAATTAAACACGTTCTAAGCTAATCTTTCTTTCTGTTGTTTAGATAATGATGTATGAATGGAAAAACAGAGGTAAGAAACACTTATTGAGTCATGTACCAGCACAAGAATTCCACAGTCACTCTTCAACCATTAAACACAGTACACAATTAATTCTCCAAGCTCGTAAGCAGTCTTTGATTATAGAAATTATCAAATATACAATGCGAGTCTCTGCTTAAGCAAAACATCCAACCAACAAAAACCAACCCTCTTCACATTGTTCAGGGTTGTCTTTATAGGTAAAATATCCAGAAGTATTTATTACAACCGACCTAAACAGGTCCGCGGGAAAAAGTTAAACTTGTGCTGAAATTAAATGCAAATAAAATATCTATTGAGCTACGCCAGAAGCAATTGGATCAAAAAGAGTTAATGTAGTGTCCTCTGTGACTTGGTGCAGTGCTTTTGCAATAACTGAGCTTTGAGCTTTGGTCCACTGATCTTATGTGAGTTTTAATGTGCAGTCACTGTGATGATGAGCTTTGAATGGTTCCTTAACTGCTTCTTGACCTTTAAGGATTTCTTTTAATGTTTTATTCACCTCGAGCCCTGAGAAGATCTTCACTGATACACTTCGCCGCAACACTAATACTCTTTGACATGGATTTTGGCTTCACATTTGCTCTGATACTCTTTAATGCCTGCACCAGGTCTCTCTCTTTCGTATGATACATTAAAACTACAAAACCGGGCCTTTTCTGCTACTTTCAGCGCAAAAATGGCTATGGAATCAAAAGATCCCCTAAGGATTCCCCAATTTGGACCATTTCTCGTAGCGATGCGTGATTAGCACTAAGCGCATTGAAAACTGCCTCAGAATTTGAATCCGGGCCTGCTAATATGCTTTTTCACGCTTGCGCGTCCTTCTTTGGCGGGTGACGTCAGCGGTGGGTCTTGGTACGGCGGATGACATCAGCGGGGTGACGTGGCAGGGTGTTAAATGGTGCGGTGCCTTATATGTTTTTGTGATGCGATAGCGGTAACTAAAATGTTGCGATCTGCGATGAATTTGCAGTGAAACATGTATTAATGATAAATCATGTTTTAAGCTAAATATATGAATGAATGGAGGCATGCGGCGAGGAAGCATTTGTGATGCGATATGCTCTTTTGATGCGATGGAAATGTCACGTCGGGGCAAGAGGAAGCGGCATGCATTTAGGGAACATGATTCTTGCGACCATCGATTGCCAACTTGTGATATCGCATCGGCTAAAAGGGGAAGGGGCATATATATGTGGCATATAGTATTGCGATATGCTGATTTGCGAAATGGTATCGGCGGAGCATCCATCAGGGAGGACAAGAACGAGCAACATCACCTTGAGACCTGCGACAACAATAATCGCATTGGAGGGGAATCCAAAGGGATCGGAAGAATGTTAAGGCATTCGGAAATGGTTCTTGCAATCGAAAGAAGGGTATATACGCTTTTGAAGAGTATTTGAGGCCTCAGGAGGGTCCGATAACCTAAAAAAAAAGAAGAAGAATTTCATGCTTTGGAAGGATTCCATTGCATTGGAAGATGGTTTTTAAAGGGGCAAATGAGGGTTCTTAGTATGTTTCAGACAAACTTAGCAATTCCCAAGCGTACTTATGGTTATCTTTCAACCAGGGGGGAAGGGATAAATATATAGGGGAGTTATTAACATAGTTTTTAGTAGGGAAAGGGGGAAATAGATAGGGAGCTATATAATAAAAGTTAATAGTTAATGTGACAGGTGATAAGAAAGCGCTAAGTATGTGAATCTTAGGCTATTAAGGGGAAAATGATTTATAACGGGAGTATGAATATTCCTTGGGCAAAGAAGATCTTTACCAAGGCAATTGATATGAAAATGATGAAACTGCGAGATATCAAGCAGACCTTGACCTCTTTGGGAAGTTAGTGAATTATTTGGGGAAGGAGGAAGAAGGGGGAGTTAGACATGCCTCGCTTGAGTCGTTCAAATGGCCACTTCCTGATAATTGTGACCTGAACAGATATGACACTTGAAAACATGAAACTAATCACAAATCAACATTCTGCAACCTCAAGACTACCTACCCAGCCTACTTATCTAGCATTTTCTCTTCTTTTTGGTTTGGGTGCACTTAGACTTGTAGACCCAGCTTTTCAACTTTTTCTTTTTATGTCCTCCTATCTACATCTACACTTATTTCATCCAGGGGCTCAGATTAAGCTGTTTAGCACCCTTGCTTCTCTACCTATCTAGGAATCTGCCAAGATTAAGCTGTTTGGACAGATGTTAATTCTCTACATTCTAAAACAGGAAATTGAAACCTAGGGAGACCAAGTTTAAACTGTTTGGACCTCCCTTTAACCGAAAATTCCTCAAAATGGAATAGTACATCAAAATTGGAACACAACAGTGGCCCTTGAACTGGCACATTCTCATGGCATCCTTCTTTGGCTTTTGTTAGCAAATATGGAACATTGCAGCATGCAAAGAATGACATATTTGGAATGTTAAAATGTCAATCATGAAAGATGAGTAACCTGCTGCAACAGGAGGCTAACAGTACCCAAATATTGTAGCCGTTGGACTCCTAGTACAACCTCAACACCACCCATTGGAATGGAAATCATTAAGCTATTCAATACATATTCTCCCATGGATAGCTTGATATTATGGCACTTTCTAGAGAAATTTATGGTTCCTCCACTTGCAACCATCACTTGACACTCTGGTGCTGGATAAAGGAAGAAATTCAATTCCTTGGCTATCTTACAATTAATAAAATTATGGGTACTTCCTGAATCAATCAACACTATTACCTTTTTCTTCTTGATATGTCCTTCTACCTTGATAGTTTGAGGAGTGGTAATTCTGACCAATGAATTACAAGATATGGTCGGATTAATTTCTTCTTTCTCTAGGGTTTGTTCCTGGTGTATATCCTCTTCTTTTGATGTTTATTGTTCATTTTCTTCCTCCTCTTCACAATCTATGTAAAATAATTTATTCTCATCACACTTATGACCTTTAGTTTATTTTCTATTATAGTTGTAACTAAGACCTTTTGCTCTTTTTTCTTCCAATTTTTGTGGTGTCAACCATATAGGTTTTTGAAGGCTAGGGGCAACAAAAATTCCATATTTATAGTTGTGAGTGGTAGGCTTCCTTGTTTCCATAATTTTGATTTCCATTTTTATTTTCAACTTGAATGCCTTCTCTAATGAATCAGGTTCCCAAAGGCGAACCTCATGTTGGATGTCATTCTTTAAATTCCCTATGAACACATCAATTCTATGCCCCTCTGGAATACATTTTACCCTTATATTCAATTTTTGGAAGTCCTCAATGTGCTCTATAATTGAACCCTTTTGTTTGGGATTTAGTAATTGGCTTAAAAAGTTGTTCCTTTTTGTATCCTCATAATTTGTTATCATTTCTTTCGTAAAAATTTCCCAAGTGACGATTTGTTTATGAGAGAAAAGCCATCGATACCATACAAACTGATTTTGTTTCAAATATAAAGTTTTAATGCATACCTTTTGTGTGTTTCACACATTATGGAGATAAAAATATTGCTCCATTTGTATAATCCATGTCACTAGATCCTTGCCATCAAACTTCCTCATATTGGTCTTTTGAACATGGTGGATCTTCAATCCAACATTAGAGTCTCTAAAATCATGATTAACATTTCTCTTGTTCTCATCATGAGTTTCCCTTACTATCGTTTTTCCATTAGTCAACATTTCTTGTGGCAAGTTTGTCAAATTTATCTTCAAATCTTCCATCTTTCCTTTAATTTTTTCTTCTAAATCATCCATCGTAGCATCCACAACATTCATCTTAGCTTCCATTCCATCCATCTTAGCTTCCACACCATCCATCTTAGCTTCCATGCCATCCATCTTAGCATTCATGCCATTCAAATTATCTTCCGTGACTTTATTTAAACCATCCATCTTATCTTCTGTTACTTTTTGTGAGAGTGAAAATTGTTGCACTTGATCTCGTAATTTTGATATATCATGTTGCATTTCTTCCCCTTCTTCATGAGTCATGGTAGATATTTCAGGTTTCTTACTAGGTGTTTCCATTTTCTTTATTCGGGGCATCAATTAATGATAATTATGCCTCACTATTCCCTCGAATCACTTCAAACTAATTTTTCAAACCAAACTTATGCAAAACAAATTAAAAAGCTACACACCTCTTTTCACTTTGTAGGAGCTCCATATTGAATCTGTTATATATTTACAATTTATGATCTCAAAGGTCTGAAATTGCATCATGTGGTATTTCTATGAGTCTTCTTTCTAACCACACTAATCTGATCAAATTTTAGGTTCATCAAGACAGCGTTATGCCAAATCTCCTATGGTGACCTGATTATAGACTAGTTCAGTAGAGTAAACTTGCACGACATGTCACGTTTCATTGTGTTTCCCTTCAGACCTGAAATCGATACGCAGAACATCACAGTTCATTCTCTTTCTGTAACATCTAACGAAATTTCAATCCTACGCTCAGAGAGAAAGTTATGACGATTTCTCCAAGTTCACCTGTTTGGGATGTAATTCTAGGGCCTGCTAAACTCCGAACTTCTTTCGATCATATTTCGGAAAATATATCGAGAAAATATCTAAAATTTGGACATGAGGTTCATCGTGATTTTGGCTTAAATGGGTTTTAATTTCATTCTAAAACAACATAGAAAGAACGTTATAGCTAAAATTCATACAATGAACTATTTAGAGTAGGAAAACCCTAGAATACAAAGCTATGATACCAAATGTTATGTAACCAACTAAAAAAATAGAAGAAAATATAGATCAACGACTTCAAAATTAGCCTCCTTGATGGGAAAACCTCCTTTACATTACACAAATAAACAATTTTTGGAAGATACAAATGAAAAAAACTCCTTTTTATGTATAGGAGTCTAAGGGGTCACAATATAATCAAAGCCGACATAACAATGATAATATAAGGTCACAACAATAAAAATAGAGGGCTTCTATGGGGCACAATAATAACCATATGGGAACAATATGAGCACAACAATAATAATAAGGCCTACAATGACAATAGTAATGGGGGAATCACTATTATTATAGGGACCTAAAAGAGCTAGTCTTCAGTGAATTTCTTGATTCAATTGATTAAGGTTACAAGATTAGATAAACTCAAAATCATTAAGAATAACTATATTATTCTTATCTCACTAAATTTAAATTTTTAAAATTAACTCGAACTAATAATTAAATGAACTCCATGACTTCACTTACTAATAGAGATTATTGTCTAATGATGTAATCTCTTATAATATCACTTTTATTATATTGAGATAATTTCTATGGTAAATATAACACATGAAAATACATTCTTTTATTAAAAAGGAAATGATTGAAAGATGAAAGCCAAAAACATGTTAACTAACAAAGAAGACAAGATTAGAGTGAGCTTGTTGAGAGTGATGCTCGTAGGAGTATAATCGAATTTAGTAGGGTAATTCATCCACATTCTCAAAAAAAATTAAAGATCGTTTAGTTGGACAAAGGCACACATACTTAGAAACTTACATTTTCTATGTAGAGGAATGCGCTGCTAATGAAAGTTGAGGAACTATCGGTGCTTTGTAATGGAAAATTGGTACTTAATGCTTATCCCCTTAGAGGGAATTCGTTTGTCCCAACTATTTATTATTAATGTATATTTTCCTTCATTATAATGCCCGCTTTGTTGCAATTTTTGAAGATAATTCAATTGTCCCAAGTGTGTATTATCAATGTGTAGTTTCCTTGGTTAGAATGCCTTCTTTGTTGCAATTTTTGAAGAGAGAAGTAAAACTGCTTTCACTAGTTACAATGACTACTTTATAGCATAATCTATATTTGCACAAAGAAATAAAACAATTTTTGCCAAAACTCTCTGGTTGCTAGCAATATGAAAGATATAGGAGACACCTTAAATATTGTTTTTCAAAAATAACTCAGCAACACTACACATAGCACAATAGAGTTGCACTCTCTAATTGAGATTCCATTTAGTTGATTGGGATACATTATTAAATAGATAAAAGAGATAAAAAAAAGGTCATGGTGAATCCTATGGAAATATCATTCGAACACTAATATGGCTATGTTCATCCACAGATGATTAATTCTAACTATTGTTAAATTTAAATTTAAAAAGAAATACTAAAAACTGGAATTGACTAAATCTAACTATTGTTAAATCTAAATTAGAAAAAAAACTACTAAAAATTGTCATTAGCTAATTGGGAATAATTGTGTAACGTTATACTTTCGTTATGAACATTACTATGTGCCCATATAAGTTTTATCTAGAGATACAATTCATAGGTTATTTCAAAAATTATTATTTAAAAAAAATTACTTCGCTATGCCTTTGAGGTCATTCTTTATTTTCTCTAAATTTTATATTCTCCATATTTTTTCTTGTTTTTCAACATATGTTTTGGTTAGGTCTTCTTCTTCAATATTTATTTTCTTTCTTTATCATCCTCAATTTATTTTTACCTTGCATCTATTTGTAGGCACCTACTACTCCACTTGCTAATTGATTTCTTTTGTCAATTTCTATAAGATGAAAAAATCTATTTTCATTTTTTTTCAATCTCTAACAATTTCCTTCAAATTTTCAATTCCTTTTGTTGTTATGGTATATTTTTTATAAGCATTTTCATTAATATCATACTTAGGATTTGTAAGTAACTCTTTAAAACACTAAAGCAACCCCATCATCAAATTCAACTTTCATTATTAGGTTCTTGTGAGAAAGGGAATTTTGGTATATAAGACCGTTAAAAACTTAACTCTAATAGTGGATTAACTTGTTTTCCCTAGTTATTATACCACTCTAAAGGATAGAGGATGAAACCAAACATAAATGGATATAAAATAATTCAAAAGAATACCATGTTCAGCACCATAAAGTTGTTTCTCTTTAACTCAAGCTTTAAGTTTTTTTTCATAAACTAAGTTTGCATCACCCCAAAATTTTAAAATACATCATCCCAAGGATCAAAGTTCATATAGTGATTAGTCTCAAACTACCTCGAGGAAAACAATATTTCTTGACCAATAACTTAAGGTCAAGGGTAATGAAATAAAGCATTTGTTGTTGAAAACTACTAAAATTATCATGAATTGAATTTATGAAGAAAACGACTACTAAAAGTCATATCACGAGATCAAGAATCTGAAGAAATCACTAGAGTTGGACCCTAGTTACTTGCACTCGTAGTTGCTCGAGGTTTAATTTCACAGTGAAGATGAATTCCGAGTGACTAAGTTGAGAATTCATACCAGCTAAATAAGATCAGTGATATCAATGCACCAACTTGATTTCCTTGAAATAATATATGATATCATTATGGTCTTCATGCTTCTTTTTCGAGACGCTTCCTAAAAGAATTTTCATTTTCTAATGGAGGGTGATCAAGTTCAAGTATTGGCTCTATCTTCCCTTCATATGAACAAGGTTGGGAACCACATAAGATACCTCCTCTAGGAGTTTGTAGGATGAAAATCAGTAGTGAGGGCTTCAAGGTGGTGGATTTGTTCAAAAATGTCACGAGGTGTAGCAAAGCAATAATTACAGGTTCCTCACCATGGGCTTAGGCAAAAGGCCTTCCATAGGATCCTATACCTCTAACTCCCTAATGATTACATATATGTTGTCATGACATAATGCTCCAATAAGGGAAAATATAGTTAAGGTAATTATCACACAATATACTAGGATTGCAATGGCTAAGAATACAATTTACAAAACATAGGAAAGGCGAGGAGATATTGAGGATTGTAGATGGCTCAAGCCACCAAGAAAAAGTATACTAGTAAACCAAAGACATGGATGAAAAACTTCATAAAGGGTCACCCTCTTGCCATGACATACCAAAGTGCATTTCAAAGTGCACCCACATTGAATTTAAGCCAAAACTCTAGAACTACACCATTGAGATTTGGAGAAATATAAAAAAAATTATAGAAGTAATACCATAATGAGATAAAATCAACCAACTTTTCGTGAGCCAACAAATTGTATTGCACTCAATGCAGGATGATGTCGTTATAAGCCTTAGCATCCTACTCCTGTTCAATCCATAGAGTATTTTAATATGACGTCTTTTTCTACCCAATATCTAACTTTGGTTGAATATCCAATATCCCTTGTGAGAAATATGTCCCTTTAAACTTAGAGGCCAGATTAGCCTGTATGAAAACATTGGTCACTTCCACTTCATTTCTTAAGGAATGCAACCTTATCTCCAAAAGGGCCATGAATTAGGGAATGGATTTTCAATATTCTCACCATGCATAAACCAATCAATCCTATATACATAAGATAATTGTCCCACTAGAAGTCAGGAAGGATTTCAAACACACTCTAAAATCTAAAGAGTCAGGTTTCTCCTCATAGAAAAATTGAAAAGAGAAAATATTAACATCATAATGAATATGGAAAGAACACTTCATATGCATTATGCATGACATGGACTCCCCACACTACTCTCTCCTCTAAAATTAAATGGGAGGTGATATGGAGGAGAGCTCCCTTGCCAACCCCTGTTACCATGTAACCCAACACCCAAATGGGGGTCTTCTATATGCATCTAGTATGGATTGCAAAGGTTGTTTCCAACTAAACATCTCCATTTCAGTCCATTCTTTAGTTAGACAAATGTTGTTATCTTGACACCACATGTTGTCTAGGCAATTCTCTACTTTAATAACTATTCACTGACAATGTCAAGCTATACCATGATGAATGGACTAGAGCAATGTCTAAATGGAGGACATGATACACTAAGGTCTCCATCTCTTGGATTATGTTTCTAGAGGAGATCCATTGATGATTTTCCTAATAGATGTTATAAACAACTGATAAGCACCATCAAATTTGTATTTTAAGTATCCTACATTGATTTCCAGTGCCATACCTCTTTCTACGAGAAGTATTTTTTCTTCATTGTTTCTTGTAACACCATAATTTGCAGCACAGACCTTCAATTTTTTGCATTCACAGTCACGGAAAATACATACATAATTTCTTTACCATGACTTCATTTGGAAGAAGCATCAAAAGTTTTGGAAACCCTTATAATGGAGAGTTAAGGAGGAAGGAGAGGATATTTTTGGAGATGATAAAATTCAATAAAAGGAGGAGATCATTGAGGGAGAGAGATCAATCTTTCATATAATCTTAGGTTGTTTTCGATTCATTCTTCAATTCATCTAGGACCATGATTCAGAGAGAATGGTCTTATGGATATTTAATTATTGTATAATTTCCTCTAGATTCACAAGCTCATGCCATTTACTAAAGCACGGGACAAAAATATGCTTCTACTTTCAACCAATGGAAGCCAATAGATCGATGAAAACAATATGAGCAAGAAGAAGACAAATCAATGGAACATAACACAATAAGTTTTCCTAGGGAAGGACATTGCTCAAAACCCCACCTATATGTTTGCATTAAATCAGAAATATGAGTGAAGATACAAATATTTTTTTCACTAGAACAATTCCGCACAACTATGCTCAACTCTCTACCTCACAAGCGCGCTATTAGCCAACACTTAGCCAATTTCCACTGCCTTCCAATCTCCTATTCTCTTGCGCAATTTCTAGGATGAATAGCCTATATTGAAAGGGAATGCATGCTTCCAAAGCTATGAAATCCAAACATAGGTCCTTCTCTTATTGCATTCATGATATTTACGACTCAGTAAATCATAAAAATGATAGTACTATGTCCCTGTACTCTAGTCTCAACTAGGTTTTCCTATGAACTCACATGCATGATTTTCTCATGAGGGAATATTCAGTTAACTGGAGTAGCACTTGTGGATACACCATTGAACCAACTGATTGTTAGTCCTCTATTAGTTCCACAAACAGTTAGAACTAATTTAACTGACCATAACTCAATAAACCAAGTTATCTAATTACAACTCCATTTAAAATAATATTGGAACCCTAAAATTTAGGGAGAACAAATACATGACTACAGAAAAACTTCCAACTCAAAATTCCTACGCTAATTAAGTTAATTAAACTTAATTAACTATTTACATGTTGCTATGAGAATAAAATTCAATTTTAATTCACATTTTAATTCAAGCACAAATTATACTCGAATTTATTGTTTCCATTTCTCAACACTCCCTCTCAAAAAGAAAGGGATTATCTAGTACCTTGATCTTATCTCTATGAAACTCGAATTTACATCTTGACAATCCCCTGTCAAAGTGTCAGCATCTTTCTCCTCCATGGGAATGCACTCTAACAACATTATCTACCTCAATACACAATCGCGTCGATGATGATATCAGATATCAATGTGCTTGGACCTATCATGAAAAACTAGATTTTTAGAGAGTTTGATAAAATTCTTCTTATCATAGTAAACAACTGTTGAATCCATCCATTGACCAAACAAACTAACTAGGATCTTCCTTCTCTAGATGGCATCACATGCTACCTGACTTGCAACCATGTACTTTGCCTCTATTGAACTGAGCGCAAGCGATCTTTGTTTCTTGTTGTACCAAGAAACTGACCCAATACTGAAAATACCCCCTGATGTTCTTTTCTGGTCGAATGGATTCCACACCCAATTTGCATCCATGAAGCCTTGGAGATTCACTCCCTCTGTGCATTTGTACCATAATCTGTACTGAGTAGTGCCCTTGAGGTATCTCAATAGATGCTTTTTGCCTCCCAATATCACTTTGTAGGCCTAACTATCATTTGAATGAGCCATTTAACTACAGAGCATAAATCCAATCGTGTGTTCACCAAGTACACGAGTGAACCCACAAGATGCTTATAAATAGTAGCTTCCACTACCTCTCCTAAAGTAGCATCCTCCTTCCTCTAGTTACCATTTAGAGGAGTCTCCATAGGCTTGCAACTCTCCATGTGGAAACTCCTAAGTATCTTGATTGAATACTTTCTTTGAGATACAAAGAACTCCCCTTCACCCTACCATACTTCCATGCCCAGAAAGTAATGCATGAGCCCCAAGTTCTTCATCTCAAAATCTCTTGCAAGGTCCTCCTTACAATATTTGACAGTTGATAATCAACTGTCAGTATGAGATCATCAACATAAAGTATAATGATTAACATTTCACCTTCCACCATTATGTGGTACAGGTTTGCATCTGCTTCACTCTTCATGAAGGCCAATCTGGTTAAGTAGTTATCTATCCTTGTGTACCAAGCACGAGGTGCTTGCTTCAGTCCATACAACACTTTCTTAAGCCAGCACACATGAAACTCACGGTCGAAGCTTTCAAAACCTTCAGGATTCTCTATGTACACCTCTTCCTCAATCGTGCCATTAAGGAAGGTTCTCTTTACATCCATCTAATGTATCTTCCAACCCATCTGCACTGATAGTGCTAAGGTAGATGTGATCAATGAATACCTTACAATAGAAACAAAGGTCTCGTCATAGTCAATCCCCTCTACCTGTGAAAATCCATGGGCGCTAAATCTGGCCTGATGCTTCTCAAAACTACCATCTACAACTTTCTTTACCTTGTAAATCCAATGGGAACTCACTACTGACTTATCCTCCTGTCTCAGGACCACATGCCAAACACTATTACGAACTATGGAATCACACTCCTCCACCATGCCATCAACCCAAATTGGTTGTTGCACTGCTTCCTAAATGGAAGATGGCTCTGTCACAACACATCCTCTCATGAGATCCATGTAACCAATGTACCTATCAGGTGACCCCCTCTGTCTGCGCTATGATGTGGGCGCTCCCACATTCTCTCTATCATCTGACAACAATCTATCCACCTCTCTAGTGCGCATTCTCCTATCTCTATATGACTCCACTTGAGTCGATGTATCCACTCCTGGACCCTGTTCATGTGGTTGCTCCACATCAATCTGATTCCCCTCAACCTTAGGAGCTAAAAGCTCCTCAATCGCATGTAGTTGAAGCTCCCTTTCAAAGGAAACTCACATGTCCATCTCCTCATTGAATCTGACATCACTTCAAACGATTATCATCTTGCTAGTTGGCAAGTACACCCGATAGTTGTGAGGTGGATCAGTGTACCCTAGATATATCACCAACTTTAATGTTGGCTCAAGCTTCTTTTGTGCATATTTTGCAATGGAAATATAGCAATGACCCAAAAATCCTGAAGTAACCAACATCTGGCCTCTTACCAAAATAAGTTTCCTCTGGTGTCTTCTTCCCACATATCTGATGCAGGCTACAGTTATGAACATAAATTGTTGTGTTGCATGCCTCATCCCATAAGTGTAGTGGCATACCCTAATCATGCAGCATCGCCCTCATTTCCCCTACTATGCTTATTTTATTCCTCTAAGCCACCCCATTATACTCAGGGTAATGGGGTGTCATCAACTCCCGTTTAATCCCTTCCGCTGCAGAAAAGCTCTTAAACTCATTTCAGACATACTCTCTACCATTATCACTCTGTAGAGATTTAATATTCTTAACTGACTCTTTCTCCACAAATTATTCAAACTCATAAAACCTTGTGAAGGTTTGATCATTTTTTTGCATGAAAAATATCAAGCATTTTCGAGAAAAGTCATCAAGAAATATAACGTAATACATGTGGTTCACCGTGGATGTTGTCATGAATGGTCCACACACATCTAAATGGAGTCACTCTAGAATAGCCTCTGATCGACTATCTCTTTCGTGAGAGGAAGACTTGGTGTATTTACCTGAAGTACACACCTTTAATTTATCAACTTTCTCTAGTGTACCTTTGGGAAAAGCAGTGGAGATCTCCTACATGATCATGAAATCCCCATGATGCAAGTGATCCAATCACCTATGCAAAAACTCACCAACATCTCAATTTTCACCATATATTCTTTTGTGATCAACGTAGCACATTCCTCTACCTCCAACTTATAGATATTCTTCACTTGAATGCCTATCTTCTTTACTTGACCCCTGGCTATGTGTCGAAGGAATGCCTTCCCTTTCGAGAAGATCACATCATAGCCTCTATCCTTAAGCATGGAAATGGATACCATGTTCTTCTTTAGCTTGGGCACATACATAAAATTCTTCAAGGTGAGTGGAGCCCCATGCTCCCTCTTAAAAGTAACCTTGCCCAATCCAGTAGCATGATACCTCCCGTCGTCACCCATCTTGATATGCATCTCGAGATGTTTCTCGTCTAGGTCAGTGAATAAATCCTTTTCTTTAGTCATGTGGAATGAAGCACCACTACCTAAGTACCTTACACTTCCCATAATTGATGACACCATGCATGTAATTAGAGAAAAGTTCAATTCAAATTGAGAGGCCAAAGCCTCACCCACCACTGCTCCCGAGGACTTCTTGTTGGACTTCTTGAGTGCTCATGAAAATGAAATCATTTCACTTTTGTCATGTCTTTCTTCTTACCTCCATGACAACAATCTGATTTGGAATGGGAATATTTCCCTTTCCCCTTCCTTTCCTTAATTTCTAAGCCACGATTTTCTTCATCATCAGTCTTCAATGAAAAGCCATCCTTGGTGTTCCTCCTAATCTCCTCCTGCATCAAATCCAACCACAATCTTTCCCATTCTGGAAGCTTCTCCTGACCATTCACAGAGTCCTAATAAGTATGCCAACTTTATGGGAGTCCCATAGAAGCAAGAATCACCATATCATCCTCGACAACCATGATTCCAACACTTCCAAGTTCATCATGACATTGAGTGAACTTGGTCAAGTATTCTGGAATAGTCTCACCTTCCTCCATTTTGATTTTTTGAAGTTTTTCCTTCAGTGCCAATTTCCTTTGGTCACTGCTATTTTGATACAATTTTGTTAATTCTTTCCACATAGCATACAAAGTTTCCTTTCCATGGAGACTCGAGATAATGTGGTCTCCAACTCCCTCAAGGGTTATTTGCTTCGCCCTCGCGACACACTTCTTCCATTCAACCAGATTTTGTGCATCCACTCTTGCTGGCCTAGGAATGTCTTGATCAATGAATTCCTTCAAGCCATTATCCTCCAGAACAACCTCCATTTTGTCCCTCTAGGCTATAAAATTCAGTCTTCCTTCCAAGGCATACTCGAGCCGCAAACTGCAGAACACCATCTACCAATCCTAAAGTATGTGTTGCAAATTTTAATTTTACCTATACCCCAAAACTCAAAACATCAAACTATGCTCTATTATAACAAATTTTTCTCTCATACCATGCATAAGTTCATGTATATTCACAATCTCATGTAATTTACTAAACAATAGGACAAGAATCTACTTCTACTTTAAACCAACGGAAGCCAATAGATTGATGAAAACAATAAGAACAAGAAGAAGACAAATCAATGGCACATAACACACTAATTTTTCTTGGGGATAGCCACTGCTCAAAACCCCACCTACCTGTATTGTATTAAATCAGAAATATGAGTGAAGATACAAATCTTGTTCTCACTAGAATAGTTATGTACAAGTATCCTCAACTCTCTACCTCACAAACCCCATATTATCCAACACTTAGCCAATTTCCACTACCTGCCAAGGCCCTATTTCCTTGCGAAATTCCTAGGATGAATAGCCCATATTTAAAGGGAATTCATGCTTCTAAAACTACACAGTCAAAACATAGGTCCTTATCTGATTTCATCCATGAGATTTACAACTCAATAAATTATACAACTGATAGTACCCTGTCCCTAAAATCTAGTCTCAACTGGGTCTTTCTGTGAACTCACATGCATGATTTTCTCATGAGGGAATCTTTAGTTAACTGGAGTAGTACTTATGGATGCAGCTGTGCACCAACTGACTCTTAGTCCTGTATTAGTTCCACAAATAGTTACAACTAATTTAACTGACCATAACTAAACAAACAAAGTTATCTAATTACAACTCAATTTAAACTCATACTGGAGCGCTAAAATTTAGGGAGAACATATACATGACTATAGAAAGACTTCCAACTCAAAATTCCTACTCTAATTATGTTAATTAAACTTAATTAACTATTTACAATTTGCTATGAGAATATAATTCAATTTTAATTCGCACTTTAATTCAATCACAGATTAAACTAGAATTTCTTGTTGCCATTTCTCAACAATTATTTTCTAGATCCTTCCTTCATATTTATTTTTCTTAAATATTTCTCTAACACTTTTTTTTTAAAGTTCCCACAAAGCAAAACCAAGGCGTAAAATCGATGCCATGTTTACAACCGATTTATTAAATATATTGGAACTTCAATTCTCCAATGTTTCCACAAAACTATTAAGGATGTACTTTAAGGATAAAAAAGGAGTAAGATCTGCCTCCAAAGATGATCAGTGAAAGGACATACATTCAATAGGTTCTCCATAGTCTGTTCCTAATTGCCAGATAGAATTCGTAATGAGGGACCCTAAAATCCTTTTTTCCTCGTTTGGTCTCATGTGAGGATCTTTCATCTTCCAACAAACCAAGTGATTTGTGTGACGTTAGGTCAAAGACCATTCATCCAAATTTTCCTTCAAATAGGATCTACGTGGATGCCTAAATGACCATCTATCACAGGGTATGCTTCCTTGAGGGTAAACATTACCATTCTTTATATCCCTGCAAGGATCTATAGTGATCCCAAGTAATGGATATTTTCCAACTTTATAGCTCCTACGGTAAAATAGGCCAAGAAAAGAGGGCAAGGTGAGCCACCCGATCTTCAATTATTTTCCATTCCTACCATATCTTAGTGGCTTCATCATATTTCCAAGAGTATTACACAATAATGCAATAATGCTTTCAAGTAAATTCTTCTAACTCTATGAGATCATATGAGTCTCTCAAAGGTGACATCTATCTCTAGATGTCATTGTAGAATAGTGTGGTGGATCCAATATAAATCTCTTAGGAAGTGTGATTTTGAATGAAGGTTTCATTCTCTTGTGCCAAATTCCATATCAAGGATCTTCGAGTATTCTTAGTTCCTTGTAATTGTTCTCATTAAGAGGAAAATTGACTATATTTCACGACCCATATTTTTTTATCTCCTCCTTGAAGCCAATGGTACCATAAATTCATGCACAATTATTTGTTTAAGATATCAGGGTCCTGTAATCCTAATGTCCTAACCATCTTAAGGATGCAATGCTTTTCCGAGATAATCATCGACCATTTCCTCTCATTCTTCGCTCCTCTCAAGAGATAATCTATGTGGATGAAAGTGATGTATTTGAAGATAAATTTAGGAAAAATTAAGGCTAACAGCTAATATAGAGGAAGATCTTGGAGGATAGACTTGAGGAGGACTAGCCTACAAGCATAATGGAGAGATTGTTTTTCACCACTATCACAGTTATTATATATTCTTTGTAAAATTCCTTGCAAGCAAGAATATCTCAAGGAGTTTCCCACCAAAGGGGCTCCTATGTATTTATTAGGTATATTATTTATTCGAAAGTATAGGTCTATAGCTAGATATCTCTGAACAATCCCATTAGTGTTAAATAAGTATATGTTGGATTTCTCGCCATTTATCAACATACCTCAAACCTCCATAAAATCATTGAGGATAGATTTGAGGGCCTTTGTCTGCCTCATCGTGGGAAGGGAAAATAACCTGATGTCATCAGCGAATTGTTGATGGGTGATAGGAAGATCGTTACTGTGAAGGCAACGACCCATAATGATATCCTAATACCTGGCTTCTTTCAGTTATCTTTCTAATACGTTATCGAACAAGGTGAAAAAAAATGAAAAGGTAGGTTCTCACTAGAATAAGTGTTTGGAGGGCTTAAAATTCATGTTTAGAGAGTTACTGAAAAGAAGATCATATAAGTGGATTGATATTAAGGACTTGATCTAGTGGATCCACTTGGAAGAGACCCAAAAGGTTTGAAGAGTTTGAATAAGTTAATCTAAATTTAACCCATCATAAGCTTTAGAGATGTTCAATTTTATAAAAATGATAACCCATCTAGATTTATTCAATAGGTGGATTACATGATGGGCTACTACAATCCCTTGAAGAATTTGATAACCTTCAACAAAAACCTTCTCCCTAAAAAAAATTATATTGTTTATGAGAAGATTAGCTGAGTTCACAATAGCTGATGATATAATTATATATACCACATTGTAAATAGAAAATAAACTGAAATCCACTAGGATCATCTACTCTGTGATATTTGGGAATTAAAATAATAAACCACAGGACAAGAATATACTTCTACTTTAAACCAACAGAAGGCAATAGATCAATGAAAACAATAAGAACAAGAAGAAAACAAATAATTGGCACATAACACAATAAGTTTTCTTGGAGAAAGCCACTGCTCAAAACTTTGCCTACCTATATTGAATTAAATCAGAAATATGAGTGAAGATACAAAGCTTGTTCTCACTAGAACAATTCCAGACAAGTATCCTGAGCTCTCTACCTCACAAGCCCACTATTAGCCAACACTTAGCCAATTTCCACTACATGCCAAGCCCCTATTTCCTTGTGAAATTCCTAGGATGAATAACCCATATTTAAAGGGAACTCATGCTTCTAAAATTATGCAGTCAAAACATAGGTCCTTCTCTCGTTTCATGCATGAGATTTACAACTCAGTAAATTATACAACTGATAGTACTCTATCCCTGCACTCCAGTCTCAACTGGGTCTTTCTCTGAATTGACATGCATGATTTTCTCATGAGGGAATCTTCAGTAAACTGGAGTAACACTTATGGATGCACCTATGCACCAACTGACTCTTAGTCCTCTATTAGTTCCAGAAAGAGTTACAACTAAATTAACTGACCTTAACTCAAGAAACCGAGTTATCCAATTACAACCCAATTTAAACTCATAATGGATGCCTAAAATTTAGGGAGAACGTATACATGACTATAAGAAGACTTCCAACTCAAAATTCCTAATCTGATTAAGTTAATTAAACTTAATTAACTATTTACAAGTTGATATGAGAATATAATTCAATTTTAATTCGCACTTTAATTCAAGCACAAGTTAAACGAGATTTTCTTGTTTTTGTTTCAAAACAATTATTTGCTAAATCCTTCCTTCATGTTTATTTTTCTTAAATATTTCTCTAACCCTTCATTTTTAAATTTCCCACCAAAAAAACCAAGGCCTAAAGTCCATACCATCTTTACAATTGATTTATTAAATATATTGGATGTTCAATGCTCCAATGTTTCCTCAAAAATATTAAGGTTGTACTTTGAGGATCAAAAAAGCAGTAAGATCTTATTCCAAAGATGATTAGTGAAATGACATACATTCAATAGGTTCTCCACAGCCTCTTCCTAATTGCAACATAGATTCATAATGAGGAACCCTAAAATCCCTTTTTCGTGGTTTGATCTCATGTCAGGATCTTTCGTCTTCCAACAAACCAAGGGATTTGTGTGACGTTAGCTTAAAGACAGTTCATCCAAATTTTTCTTCAAATAGGATCTTAGTGGATGTCTTGGTGACCTCTATTAAGGAGTATGCTTCCTTGAGGGTAAACACCACTTTTTTTTATATCCCCACACGGATCTCTAGTGATCCCAAGTAATGCATATTTTCCAACTTTATAGCTCCTAAGGTAAAAAAGGCCGAGCAAAGAGGGCAACGTGAGCTAATCAATCTTCAATTATTTTCCACTCCTACCATATCTTAGTGGCTTCATCATATTTCCAAGAGTATTACACAATAATGCAATAATGCTTTCAAGTAAA
>APFE030352722.1:0-13427 GCA_000404065.3 Pinus taeda
ATGCTTAGGACACATGATTCTCTTCTTATCTTATTTTTGTATGTAGATGATCTCCTAATCACTGGCAGCTCGGCTTCAGCCATTGCTACAGTTAAGAGGGCCTTGCATGATAGGTTCTTGCTGATGGACATGGGTCCATTACACTTCTTTCTTGGTCTTGAGATTAGCGAGGATGCCACAGGCATCAAACTCTCTTATGCTAAGTATGCACGGGATCTCCTCGAGAGATTTCGCATGACTGACTGCAAGCCAGCACCGACTCCTTTTCTGTTTGGGGTATGCCTTGAAGATGGAGGTGACACTCCATTAGTTGACAGCACTCTCTACCGACAGCTAGTGGGGAGCTTATTGTATCTCACCCACTCCAAACCAGATCTCTCATATGCAGTAGGGGCAGTTTCCAGATACATGCAGGAGCCGCATGAACTACAATGGAATGCTACCAAGCGCATCCTCCGATATGTGTAGGGCACCATCACCTTCGGGATTCACTATGCAGCAGACACTGCATTGAATCTCCTTGGCTTCACAGAATCTGATTGGGCAGGAGACAGCATTGATCGCAAGTCCACCTCTGGATATTCATTTAGTCTAGGATCTGGCCCTATCTGTTGGTCGAGCAAGAAGAAGGCTACTATTGCTCTCTCTTCAGCTGAGGCCGAGTACCGAGGAGTAGTCAACATCACCATTCAGGCTCTGTGGCTACAACACTTCCTCACTAAGTTGGGCGTTCAGTTCTGCCAGCCCATTGTCATCTGGTGTGACAACCAGAGCACTCTCAAATTTTGCAGGGATCCAGTACAGCAGCAACGGATGAAGCACATAGAGATCCATATGTACTACATCAGAGACTTAGTACATGATCGGGTCATTGATTTGCAGTTCTGTCCCTTAGCCGAACAGACTGTAGACATCTTCACCAAGACATTCACTGAGCATAAGTTTCGCTCTCTGCATGATCGTCTTGGAGTGAAGGACACAGTTGCTTAGCAACTGTCTTTTCTTCCTCTTTTCTTTTGATTACATTATATTTTGAGGGGGGGTTTTCCCACGAGGTTTTCCCTCTTTCCTCAATTTTAATACATGTTGCATTGTATTTTGGGTGACCTTTGGCCTTAGTTGTCGGGGCCCATTTTCTATTTTTCCCATAGTGGTGTTCAGGGGGGGTGTTGGAACTACTACACCTACATGCAACTACATGCAACTGCATGCGGACTACATGCAACTGCATGCGGACTCTTAGTTAAAGAGCATGCAACTACTACACATCTACATGCGTACTCTTAGTTAGAGCATGGGATTGCATGCAAGATTCCTTTTGCATGATTTACTCCTTGATTTGCTCCTTCTTTAACTCCGCAACTGACTAGTTATCTCCGGAACTTGTTGTAGGTGTTGAGTCTTCTCATTGATCACCACTATAGTTCATTACCTTGGGATCTTCACCCACTATAGTTCATTACCTTGGGATCTTCACCCAGTAATTCTATATAATGAGCATTGTAACATATTTTCTAATGAATCATTCTTTTCTTCTTTCAATTTTCTTTTAATGTTTTTGCTCTGCAAAGCTGTGTGTTCAACCTTTACTAGCTAGATTCATCTGTACAGGTTTTCTAATACATTTACATACTGTCTCTCTAAACATTGACATAATTATGTCAATAAAAGTAATAAAGAAAACAAAATAGTTCTTAACAGCAAAGACTATAGAATGTTGTCTTTTTGCCCAGGAATTTTCCCAAATCTGAGCCGGATACTCTTCATAAGAAAAAAACTCAGCCAAAATGAAAGAAAATTCTTAGAATTTAATATGAAAAATAGTGCAGTCAACAGAGAGTCGAAGCCCTCTGTATCAAAATAGTGCGAAAGGAAGGAAGAACAAACCCTAACCCTCCATATGCAAAGGGGAGGAACTCGGGAAGTGATAGAATGAAATGAATGCACAAAATTAAACGCCATAATAGTCATTAAAACCTCAATGAAAACCATAGAAGATATCCACCGCAGATTATCCAAAAAATGAATCCTCATCATTCATGAGAGTTAGGTCAAACGTATATACATGGGATCATAAGTATATGCCATAGTAGCATCGGAAACATATGGAGAGTTTCCCTTTGAAGCATGGCAACTTTATCATTAAATAGAATATGTTGCATTCGATTAATACTACTTTTGATATTCTGAGCCCTTTATAAGGCAAGGTGATGAGTAAGTGTTGCAACAAAAGCATTACCAGAGTTTGTATACCAATACTTCAGTTAAGTTGTATCATTTATGTGGTCAATGATTTCGAATCAATAATGTGTAGTGTTATTGATACGTTAAAGGAAACATCTTGTTGTGAGTAAAAAGAGATTATAGTTGTATATAGTGTAAAATATAATGGGTAGTTGATGGTATGCCCTCTCAACGAAATATGAGATAGAGATATTGTGGATACTATTGTAAATTTTGGTAGTTCCTTTTATTATTTTTTGGTAATTCCCTTTATTATTTTGGTAGTTTCCTTTACTATTTTAAGATTTTTTTAGTTCTTCTTATTATTTTAAGATTTGGTAGTTCCCCTTACTATTTTAAGATTTATAATATCCGTATGATGAATTGATTTTAAGCTATGTAAATTTTGGTAGTTCCCCTTATTATTTTAAGATTTATAATATATGTATGGTGAATTGATTTTAAGCTATGCAAGTCAATGTGATTTGTATTCAAAGCCTTTACATGGGGTCGTGATTAAGAACAAAAGTTCTTTTCTACTAGATATATCATGTTGCATGACAAGGTTTTTAAAATATATAAATCACCAAAGATTGATAGAGAGTACTATAACAATGATGCTCTTTGTGGGTAAAAAATTGTAAATTAAATAAACATGTATATACAAAAAAATAGTGTAAATTAAGTCTTTACAAGTAGTATGAGAGTTGTAAGTTATAACAGTGGACCCTTTTTGGGTCTTGAAACTAAAACAATTACATGTTTCATGAAAAAATTATTTAAAGAATTGAAGGGATGAAAAATGGTTGAATAATTTAATGGAAATTTTTTTGTAGGATCACCAAGGGGTTGTGAGGAACCTAATATTGAACTAGGAATGGTGAGTGGGGGAACCAACAATGTAGAAAAATAAGAATCTGAATTACTAACAATAATAAGAAGTTTAAAAATAGATATAGATGATATTAAGGTAAACCAAGAGAGGTTGGTCAAAGCCAAAGAGAAACACGAGGAGATTAATGGTTACTTGTTATGAAAGTTGGAGGATAAAAGTGTAAACAAAAAGACCCATAAGAAAATATATAGAAGCAAATCTACTAGTAGTATCAATTCCATAACTTCTAGTGAAAGACTAGTGATGAGGAAGAACAAAAATCAAGTAGCAATACCTCTGTGAATAGGAAAAGAAGATCTATGTTTCAATTAAAAGGAGAAATTAAGAAAATTGGACCCCCTAATTTTGATGGTGAGTTTGAAGAAGGAGCATAGGCATGGCGGCATGGCTCCTCAATATCTCAAAATATTTCAAAGTATATAGTCATCCAAGTAATCTGAAAGCAAGATTGGAAACTTACTATTTTCATGGTAAGGAGGCCTTATGGTAGGAAGAAAACAAAGTTCTTAAGAGAATTAGGAGAAAAAACTTAACTTGGAAAATTTTTCAAGAAACAATTTAAGAAGAAATAAAAAGCTATGGAGTTTCATGAGCTAAAATTGAGACAGTCTACCATGGATGAGTTTGTCAATAAGTTCATGATTCTATTAAGATATGTACCATATTTGAAAGAGAAGGAAAAAATACAAATATTTATCAGTTGCATACATTTTACATATAGATAAATAATTGAGTTTTACCAACCTAAGACTATGGATGAAACCATTAGAAAGGCCAAATTATGCTTCAAAAAAAGAAAGCAAAAAGGGGAAAACTAAAAAGGATGGGTACCAAATAAGCCTGACAGATTTAGTAATAAGATAAAATGGTTTAAGAAACCTATTTTTTCTAAAAGTGTACTAGTAGGGAATTATAATAGAAATTTTAATCAACAAAAGAATTCTAGTCAAAAAGGAGGATTGGGAATAGGAAACAGGACTTTCAGTGGATCAGTAAAACCACCAATTAAATTTTGGGGTTGTGGTGAAAATCACCTATGGAGAGATTTCCTACAAAATCTATTGAAGAGGAAGACAACATTAAATAACATTCAGGAAGAATCTATTATTAATGATGTTTCCTGTAACATACCCAAAAGACAGACCACCGGTCCACTATGGTGGAAGCTCAATGTAGATTCTTGATATATATATATATAATATATATATATATATAGAAAGAGAGAGAGAGAGAGAGAGAGAAAGAGAGAGAGGATCCAATTAAGTTACATTTATTTTGTTGTAGATTAAAGATGTAAATTTCCAAAATAAAAACAACATAAACCTTAGTGAAGTTGGCCATAAAAAATAAGAGAAAGGTGATTGAAATTAGCAAAAATTGTATAGTATATTATCTCAATGGAATGCATACCACCCACAATCTAAACATTCTACTATTGAGATATTATGATATCCTCATACATATGGACTGGTTAGAATCACATAAAGTGATATTAAAATGTTTGGAAAAGTATTTTACCTTTGTTGATGATAAAGGGGAAGCTTGCATAGTTGAAGAAATTCCAAGAAAAAAAAATTAGGCTAATCTCTACAATGCAAATGAAGAAGTATGTTATAAACGGTGTCAAATGTTGAATGTCCAATTACAAGATATTTCTAACAATAAACAACAACCATCATTAGAGGAATATCCTATAATAGAACAATCTCAGGATGTTTTTCCAAAGGAAATACCAAGACTTCCTCGGAGAAGGGATATTGATTTTACCATTGATCTTGTACCTGGAGTTTTTCCAGTGTCAAAAGCCTCATACACGATGAGTATTCTTGAATTAATAGAGCTGAAAATTAAACTATAGGAACTCTTCGACAAAAAGTATATAAGGCCAAGAGTGTCTCCTTGGGGAGCTCCAATGTTGCTTTTGAAAAAAGAGATGGTACATTGAGATTGTGCGTAGATTAAATATAGTTGAATAAGATGACCATCAAAAATAAATATCCCCTGCCCAAAATAGATGACTTGTTTGATATAGGGGGACTTCTATTTTCTCCAAAATTGATTAAATTTCAGGATATCATCAAATTTAAGGACGAGGAAATACATAAGGCAACATGTCGCACATGTTATGGGTATTATAATTTTGTATTACTCCTATTTGGGCTTACTAATGCACGAGTTACATTCATGTGTCTTATGAACAATGTACTAAGACCATTTCTAGATAAGTTTGTAATTTTCTTTATAAAGGATATTTTGGTACACTAGAAGAATAAAGAAGATCATAACTAAAATTTTGATATAGTACTTCAAACTCTAAGGGATAATGAACATTATGCTAAATTCAACAAGTGTTCATTTTACAATAAACAAATTCATTATCTAGATCATGTAATATCTTAAAGTGTAGAAGAAGTCAAATCCTTTATGGGAATCATAGGCTAGTATAGGAGATTTATAGAAGGTTTTTCCAAACTTGCATATCCAATTACTTCTTTACATATCAAAGGGATTAAATTTGAGTGGAGTCAAAAGTGTTATGACAGTTTTGAAAAATTAAAGAAACTTTTAGCCACAACACTAATTCTGAAATTGGTTGATCCCAATAAGGATTTTGTGGTATGTACAAATGCATGTAAGGAATGTAAGGAAGCCCTAGGGGGAGTTTTGATGTAGGATGGTCATGTTTTTATTTTTTATGAATCTAGAAAGCTGCAAGAATATGATAAAAACTATGCTACTCATAATCTAAAATTAGCACCCATCATTCATGTATTCAAAATGTGGAGACACTACCTCATAGGGAGAAAGTTATAATTAAGAACGGATAATGTTAGTCTCAAATATATGTTTAATCAACCTAATCTAAATTCTAGATGAACAAGATGGTTAGCATTCATTAGTGAATATAATTTTGAGATTACACATATCAAAGGAAAATAAAATAGAATAGTTGATGCCATAATTAGGAATCTCAATTATATTTGTTCTACATTAGCAACAAGTTGGTCAACAAATTGAATAGATCAAGTCAAAATAGTTGCAAATTTTGATTGAGAGTATCTGAAATCAAGGAAAAAGTGTAGAAAACCGAATAATTAAACGAAGAAAGGAGTTATTTTTTCATATACAACCAATATTTACTACTATTTAATGGTATAATTTATATACCTAATGACGAAAATCTGAAGAAAAAAAAAATTTATCTTAGATGAATTGCACAAAAAGCCAACAGTTGGTCATCCTAGTTGTAAAAATATAATTACTATGTTGAGAAAGGATTTTAAATGGCCAAATATGAAAAATGAGTCAATAAAATCTGTAGCTATATGTATTGAGTGTCCACAAGTTAAGGCATCCCATCAACATCCTATTCATTGTTGCAACCCCTGCCCATTCTAGAATGGAAATGGGAAACAATTTCAATGGATTTTATCACTACATTACCAAATACTAGAAAACAACATGATTTCATTATGTAAATAAACACATTTCATTCAACACAAATCCACTTTTAAGGCCATAAAAATTGCAGAAATATTCATAATGGAAATTTTCAAACTTCATGGAATACGTAAAGTTGTAATTTTAGATACTAATGCAAAATTTACATCTAAGTTTTGGAAAGGGTTATTTGAAACCATGGAACAAAGTTAAACTTTAATATATGTTATCATCCTCAAAATTATGGTCAAAAAGAGAGGACCAATCATATATTGGAAGATATGTTAAGGATGTAATGTAACATACAAATAGACAAAATGGGAGGACTATCTGCAATTGGCAGAATTTGCTAATAACAATGGATATCAAACCTCCTTAAAATTGAGCCATTTTGAAGTCATGTATGGAATAATATGCAAAGTATCACTAAGTCGAGATCACCTTGAAGATAGATTGGTATCAAGACCAAACATGTTAAAAGAAATGGAAGATGTAGTCAAGAGGTCAAACAGAATTTGAAAATAGCCCAAAACTATAAGAAAAGTTATGCGGACTTGAAAAGAACTCAGAAAGAGTTTAATGTGGGAGATCATGTGTATTTAGAATTCAAGCCTAAGAAGAGCACACTGATACTTGGAGTTGTGCCAAGTTATCTCTTAAATATTGTGGACCTTTTGAGGTGTTATCCAGAGTTGGACTTGTATCAATTAGCCTTAGCCTTACCAGCCAACATTAAAATTCATAATATATTTCATGTTTTTTCTTTGAAAAAGTATGCACATGCCCCCTCTCATGTAATTCACTAGTATGTTATAAAGGTGGAACCAGAGGGAGAGTTCATAGTAGAACCATTGTGTTTTCTAGTCTCAAGTGTATTTATGCTCTGGAAATATTTTACTCAAGAAGAAGAAACTTGGGAGTTGGAGGATGCTTTCAAAGATGCATATCCCTCTGTATTTTGATAAAATTGGAATGTGGTTCCAAAAAAAAATATTGATGACACATGTTTTAAATTTAAAAAAATATTGATGACACATGTTTTAAATTTAAGTGGGGGAGGATGTGATATCTCTTGGCTTAAATGTTTTTGTAATTAAATGTGCTTAAGTTTATTTTTTGTTATGTGAGTTAAGTTGAAAGAGATTGGAGAAACTTTAAAATTATTAGCAATATTTAATAGTGATAATAACTTATTGTAAATTTGTTTATTTAGTTTTTATAAATAAAGAAAAATCTAGGAAAGTAGTGGTTGGGTACAAATGGTTGAAAGATAAAAATGTTGCAATTTAATTATGGAAAATTATTATTATCCACCAATAAGTCCTAGACATCTAATCTAAGTGATTAGATTTAATTAAGGAATTTTGATATTGATCAATTAATTGTTTCCTAGAAGATAGGAACTTGTACTCAAGAGTGAAAAACATGAGCTCATTAATGAGTAGATAACTCCCTACCACCTGTTGGTGAGGTGGGAGAAAATAGTAACCACCAAAAGAGTGGAATATGGAAAATATCTATTTTTTTTACTTGTCTTTGTCTGATTTTGAGAGCATAACATGAAATGAAGAAAAGAAAGAAGAAAAAAATTGAAAAAAAAAATTGTAGACTTGGCTGCTTGGGGGGCATTGGATGTGTAGCAGTGTAACTATTGAGAGAAGTCAAGTACCTAACTATTAATTTCTTCGAAAGAAAAAAAAAAACAAAACAAAACAAATTTTTAATTTGATATCTCTAACTTCTACTTTTTCAATATGTATAAAACAAAGAAGAATTGAATTGTGTTATATTAGAGAAAGAAGAAAAAATAAATAAAGGATTTATCTTACAATTCTAGAGTATATATTATTATAAATTGCAAAACTAATTGACTTCATGACGGACTAAAAAGGAAAAGAGAATGTTAAGAATTGATAGAATAATACTTATACCATAGAACTTTTAGTTTAGACTCATGAGGATATTGAAGAAAAATTGTAATTGAAAACCAGAAATGTAAAAATATCTTAACAGGGAAATATTATGTTGTTTTTCTTTAAATTGCATTATAAATAATAAAAATAAAATAAAAATAAAAGAATACATATTTGTTTATATACATGCAACCTATCATGTTGTTTTTCTTTAAAATGCAGCATAAATAATAGAATTAAAATAGTAGAATACATATTTGTTTATATAATGTAAACTATGAGTTCTACCAATTATAAAACAATTATGTTGTTTTTCTTTAAAATGCAACATAAATAATAGAATTAAAATAGTAGAATACAAATTTGTTTATATAATGTAACCTATGAGTAGTACAAATTATAAAACAAATATGCAACTCATAATATAGGTAAAATTATTTTCAATACTTGGAAACAGTATGGTCTTGAAATAAAACAATTTATTTTTAATACACAGCATAAATATGGTACGTTAAGAATATAAGCAAATAACATGTATAACATGTGTATAACTCGAAAGCAAAGCTCTATATAAATCATATAGAAAAGAATAGTTCATGGGACGAAAAACTCCAGAACTAAGAGTTTAATATAGAAGGTCGTAGCCATACAACAGTCTTTATGACTGGAGGAAAAGTTTTAAAACTAAATTTTAGTAAAAAAATACTGCCTTCGACCTGATGAACGTGAAGAGTAGTTAGCTAACTTGTCTACTTGAATTCTACAATTAAAGGAAGTGATTGGTAGGAAGCCTTGGAGTTCTCCTATAAAAATGATGAAACCGTAAATATGAAGCTACGAAAGAAGTTTATAATAAGCAATAGATTTTAATAACAAGGTAATCGATAAACATATGATATTTACCTTCAATGTATTACAGAGCCAAATATGCCTCCTTCCTCTGACGAAGAAAAATAATAACAATTACAAGTATTTGAAATAAGCTCTAAGTAGTAATACGAGAAGAATTAAGGCAATATTTAACATTTGTGAATAAAAGTATGACAAAATAGAGTAGTTTCTCACTAATATTCGTCGAATACCTTAGATTAAAGAATCACATATAGATGTCAGAAAGAAAAATTGACAAAGCACGATGCTAGACAAATATAGGTCGTGTAAAAGAAAAATGATACTGTAGACAGAATAAACCTTATGCGCATAGAGCATCAGGGTTTGACAGACAAACCCTAACTCAAGTTGTATCCAATTACCAGTAGAGTGATTTTAAAGAAATTCAACGAAGATTTTCACTTAAATAATCATTAATATATCAGAGACACATCGACAGATTATTTCTCCTTTAACAGAGTCTTTATAGGAAAAGTTCGCCAAGAGAAAGAAACCCTTACACGCCTGCGAAAGTAAAGTAAAACCAAAATATATCGAAAAATGCGTATAATTACAGTAATGGGAAGCACTCCGCCAAGGAAAAGTTGTAAAGCTGAAATAAATTATCTTTCATCGTGCCAAGGCTAAGCCAGAGGAAGAAGTTGCTTCACAGATGTTTTAGAAGCCATTCTTCTTGGCTAAACCTCGTAGCAAAGACCACGCCCGAAGGAAAAACAGACGTGAATATCTCTGAGGAAAATTGACAGAGAATATTTACTTCACAGAACTAAAGTATCAAGCTGCAAACGCTAGAAAAAGGAAAAGCAAAATTGGTAAACAAAAATTGTAACGATAACTGTAAGTTTGTAATTTTAATAGCAAGCTAAATGATGTCGCTCGACAAATGCGGGACGAAGTTAGATAGAATTTAATATGACAGATAGGGTAGTCAATGGAGAATCCAAGCACTCTGTATCAAAATAGTGTCAAAGGATGGTGGAACAAACCCTAGCCCTGTATACCGAGAGCAGAGGAAACAAAGAAGTGATAGAATGAAATGAATGCACAAAAGTAAATGCCACAATAGTTATTACAACCTCAATGAAAACCCTAGAATCTATCCGCCCTCGATTATCCGAAAATAAATTCCGGTCGGTCATCAGAATTAGATCAAACGTAGATACGTGGATTCATAAACATACGCCATGGGTAGCATCGGAAACATCTAAAGAGTTTCCCGATGAAACATGCCAACTTTATCATTAAATATATTACATTGGATTAATACCACTTTTGAAATATCACATGATCGAAGCCCTTTATAACACAAGGTGATGAATAAGTGTTTTAACAAAACTATGGTATTCTTTTCTACTAGATATATCATGCTGTATGACAAGACTTTTAAAAATATATAGATCGCCAAAGATCGATAGAAAGTACTATAACAATAATACTCTTTGCGGGTAAAAATAAGTAGATTAAATATAAACATATATATAAAGTTAGAATCTTAGATTAAATATAAACATATATATATTAAGTTAGAATCTTTACCAGCTAAATTGCATTGCTCTGTTGAGTGGATAGTGGAACGCCCAAGACGAGCCGCAGTTTACATTAATGTTTCCTAGGTTAATTGAAATGGTTCTGGCAACTAAATTGATTGGAACGAGAACACTGCAGGTGCGAATGCATAATTTGACGAACCTTCAATTAAATATTATATTATTCTGATGATGATGAAGAATATTAAGATTATATAAATAGTAATGTAAAAAAAAATAATTTGGAATTTTTTTTTGAAAAATTTTGATTTGGGGCATTTAAGCTGTCAAAATTGATTACATCTGGCCTAGGCCACACCATCCCTTGACATGGATAGATTATTCTCCACTGAACCATGAGTATCTTAAAAGTATACTCATTATTGTCTATTTTAAGCCCTACCATCCCTTAACATGGCTACATTATTGTCCACAGAACCATGAGTGTCGTAAAAGTATACTCATCGTTGTCTCTTCTAAGCCCTACCATCCCTTAACATGGCTGGATTATTGTCCACGGAATTTTGAACAATAAGTGTTTTAAAAGCATATGCATCACTATTTATTCTAACCCCTATGACCTTTTGTAACATACAGGGAGATATCATGAGTTATTTTCACCAAGTTTAAATTGCATTTATTTGTTACTATTAAACCATTGGGCCTAAAAATAGCGAGAACAAACATTGTTATTTATTTTAAAGAATTTGGACAGATTATTAAAAGAATCAAAAAAAGAAAGGAAAAACAGTTATAACAACTCCTGGAGCAATTGGAAATAGTAGCTACCACTTTTCTCCAAAAGGGAAAAGGAAAAGGGAGCAAGGGGTGGTAAGAATTTCTCCTTGAGTTGGGTTGTGATACCAGTGGGAAGATTTCATTTTCACGTAAAATAGTCGAGTGGGTATGGGACTTGAGGATACCCTACTGTATTTATTCCAACTGTTAGGAGCATGAAGTGCTTGATGGGGGACCGTGGACGTAATTGCCACATCCATGGCTTGGTGGTGAGACCTTCCAGAAGGACTATTGATTTGCATGAAACAAACAACTCGTAGCATATAAGTACTCAAAGAAAACTTTAATTTCTTCTGACAGTTAAAATGGTATGCATTAGGAGTAATGATCTCATTTCTTGTCTTAAGCTAGATGTTGAAAAATTATGGGAAATATTTGATTACCATACTTATTCACATCATAGAGAAGAAAATAGATGCATAGTATTCTACTAGTTACATTGTTCGATTATTCTAAACCCAGCAGTACTATAATACCTTGAACTTATATGTTGTATAAAGAAGAAAACTATTGTACTGAAGTATCTTGAATTTATTTAATATCTGCTATGTAAAGAAGAAAATTACTTTACTGTAGAATCATGGACTTATTTAGTATCTGTTGCATAAAAAGAACAAAACTACTACTATTATGGCAATAGAGTTTCAGTTTCTATCCATAACCTATCAAACTGTAAATAACCTAGAATGGAAATCAATTTATAATATCTGTACATTTATACCACTTTACCAAAAAAAGAATTAAACAATATTACAATGCATTCTAAACAAGAAGGTCCACAATCTTATGTAGGAGTACCTTTGCGATAAATAGGAGCGAAACCAAGAAATATACATATACACGTTTATGCAAAAACTAAGTATACTTCTGAATTTCAATACTAATGCTCGTACCAATACGACTGACTAAACTAATATTGCATATACGCCAGACCATTCATTGATTTATTACAATGCACAAACAAGTAACAAACCATAATTAAAAGAAGTATAAATCTCTAAAAAAATTCAAGAAATGAGATAATATATATATTCTAAAGATCCCTTTGTCCTAAATTTTGGCTCATCCATTCTACCTCTACACAGTCTTCATATAAACTTCAATAAGATTGTCACTATGGCACACTGGGTAAGGGCTGAGACTTAACAGTGTCCATAACCTTCCAGGCACTTATTACAAACAAAAAATAAGGGTTCATAGAGTCAGAATGGGTAATGAATGTCGTAACCATGCTAACAAATAGTTCAATGAACTCAGTAGTACTCTTTTAGCTCCAGCTGCAAACCCAACCGGATGCATTAATTACCATAACATCCATTTTCTAAGCAAAACTCTCACGAACTTTGGATTGTGGTGAGGGTTTAACTGTGCCGAAGGCTAGCAAACTCTCCCAGCTCATTTTGGAGTTGAGCCAGCAACTCAGACAAGTAGACGGACAATGGAGGAATGATAACCAACCTATAGAGAGAAGAAAAGCTTAGCTGAGGTTAATGACTCTCGAAAGACTCCTCGACCCAGTGTTATGCTCTTAACCTGCAAAATGATACCCAAATACAGAATATGCGAGGAAAAGACACCCAGAACACAGAATATCAATGATTTTATTATTGAGAGAGTAATGTTCACTTGCCTCTTCGAGGGGGAAACCTCCAATAGAGCAGAGCTCGATTACAAAATAAGACACGATGCTCCTCACAGGGGTTCTCTATCCCTTATATATGACTCATACATGCAATACCC
>APFE030352729.1:0-17934 GCA_000404065.3 Pinus taeda
CAGATAGCCACCGCCTGACCGCCAGTGGGGGTGGTTATCCGATTCTCGGAATTGAATAGCCATCGCCCAACCGCCCCTGGGGGTGGCTATCTGATTTTTGAAATCGAATAGCCATTGCCCGGATGCCCGTGGGGGTGGCTATGCAATTCTCGGAATCAAATAGCCATCGCCCGGTTACCCATGGGGGTGGCTATCCAATTCTCGGAATCGGATAGCCACTGCCCAGCCACCCGTGTGGGTGGCTATCTGATTCTCAAAATAAGATGGCCACCGCTCGGCCGCCCATGGGGTTGGCTAGGTGGTGGCTATCCGATTCCGAGAATCAGATAGCCACTGCCTGACCACCCATAGGGGTGGCTATCTGATTCTCAGAATCGGATAGACACCGCTGGACCGCCCGTGGGGGCGTGGCCTTGGGTGGCAGAGCTATGTGCATATATATTTTTTAAAGTTTTGATCGTAAACATATGTTTTTTAAAGTTTCAAATGTTTCTTATTTTTTAAAAATTGAAAATATATGTTGTTTTTTTTAATGTTTTTTTAAAATCAATATATATATATATATATAATATATATATTAATATATATATTAATTTAAAAGTTTTTTTTTTTTTTTTTTAATTTTAATTTAATTATATTATATTTAAATTTTATTGTTTTTATTGAGATATATAAATAATATATATATATATAATATATATATATATATATAGTTTTTTAATGTTTTTAATCTTGATTTAATAGTTTTTAAATTTTTATTGGTTGTTGTTGTTGTTGTTTTTTTTTAATCTAGTTTGTTTTTTATTTTTTATTTTTAGTTTTTTGTTAATGGTTTTTAATTTTTTTATTTTATTTTTAGTTACTTAATTTTATGTTTCTTTTTTTGGGCCAACTTTTTTATGGTTTACACACACACACAAAATTTAAAGTCAAAAAATAGGTCTTTTAAAAAAAGGGCCTAATGCAAAATCACCACTTTTTTTAAATCAGCATGCAAATTACTAACATTCTAAAACGTAATGTACATAAAAAAATTTAAAGTGCCAAAACTATGTTCTAAAAAAATTATGTGTGTTCTGCATCCCCCTTTTTCAAAATTGGGTCACTCTTTTGCTATCTCTACGAAACAGGTAACAATATCAGTTCCCGTTTTAAAGTTGACATTGTTATAACCATAATGTTTCTAGATGTTGGAAGAGAATGGCCACATACAGGAAACTTTTGAAGGAAAGAAAGCAAGAAGCCAAAGGTCCATTGGACAAGGAAAATCATGCCTATCAAGATGATGCACGTGTTGCACTTATTGCCATAAGCAAGGGCATCTTGCTGAAAGATATTGGACTTTGAATCCAGCAATGCTTCCACAAAAGCTAAAGAAAGTGGAAAGAGAAGATTGCAGAAATGGAAAGGAAGTTTCCATGAATGATGTGTCTCAAGATGATTCACATGTTGATGCGAATGTGCAGACAAAGGTAGTACCTTTGAAAGGGATTGGTGAGAAATGGTTAGAGTTCTTATCCAATTAAGATTGCATGTCTATTGATGCATCTATTTGCATTTATTTGTTAATGAGATGAAAGTTGCAGGTTTCTACCAAGAAGGTGAATGGAAAGGTCGAGTAAGACTCACTTTATTGCTGCAACATCATATTTCATTTCAGCTTCAAAGGTACAATGTGCTTAAGCGAAAGTTGAAGGATGAAAT
This sequence comes from Pinus taeda, assembly GCA_000404065.3. Classification (NCBI taxonomy): domain Eukaryota; kingdom Viridiplantae; phylum Streptophyta; class Pinopsida; order Pinales; family Pinaceae; genus Pinus; species Pinus taeda. Next base: position 1,705 of record APFE030352729.1, read on the forward strand.
GCATGCATGAGCATGAGATGCATGAACACAGGGATGTTGATGTTTTCCTTGTATTTGAACATGCTTGACTTGAAGGGTCATTTGTTTTAAAGGCATATTTTGTAAGCTTGTTATCTAGTCCATCATTTGTATACAGATGAAAGACATGGAGGTATTCATAAGATGTGAAATTTGTTTCTTTTGTGAAGCAGGAGCTTAGTCCATCCTGTTGTTGTCTGTGTTTTTGTTGTTGTTAACAGTTATTGTTGACAACTTTTCAAACAGGTACAAATGGAAGTTTTTGTGAAGTAGATGTACTTCACATTTGTTTGAGCCACCTTAGATCAATGATCAAGGCAGAGAAGTTCAAACTACCTTCTATGACCATCTCAGCAGGAGTTCTACAGGAAGGCAAGGAGGAAGATAATTCTTCCTAGGAGGACCAACACATCTAGGAAGGAAAGTGGTCAAAGGCTTTGGTTCAGAGTCACTATGCAAGGCAAGTGTGTGGAGGCTGAAAGAAGAAGGTGTTGTTACTCTCATTTACTATTCAGATCAGTATATCAGTCTTTTGGAGACCAAAAGTTCTTTTAGTGGGAAGGTGTGATCCACAATGGATTTTGGATAGACTCCTAAGTCTAAGTGTTCCTCACAGAGGAAAATGAAAGTCCAAGGAAGTTCTTAGAAATAGCCCCATGGCAGAGATCTTTTCATTTTGAATCTACTACAACTTGAATGGGCAAAAAAGGACTTAGGATGCAGAAGTTATCGTAGAAAGAAGATGCCCTTTGTTCTTTGGAAAAAGAGGCAAAATCCCCTAAAAATGGCAAAAAACCCTTATAAAGGGAAATTGCATCGGAGATGGTCCAAGAGGCGGACTTAAGCGGAGGCAGAAGAGACCCCGATTGCCGATCCCCAACATATCGGGTCGGAGGTGGGCATATGCACATGACATAAGGCAAGGACCTCGGGCCGATGCGATGTTGCTATCGCCGATATTGGTGGATAAGCATCGATGATGGCATGAGACAAGGGACGGACCCCTGGGCCAATGTGACTTGCGATTGCAATATATCGCATCGCAACGTCACGTGACAACGATATAAAGGGCGATAACATGCTGGACCCGACGGATTTATAAGCACGACTTTATAACATTTGAGTTCCGCCATAAAGGGACTTTCCTTTGCATAAACACGTTTCGGTGTAAAAACTGAAATACAAAGGAAAGATGCCCGAAGCGATAAAGCCAGACTCGAAGGGGAATTATAGGTGTGATTTATAAAATTTGAGTTTCGTAAGCCAGATTTCGGGCAGGCCTCAAGTGGTAAATGGTATTGGGTTGGCTCCGCCTGATCCCATACAATGAACAACGCGTGGCTGGTGGAGGAGAGAGGAAAACCACCTTTTTGGGCCGGTAAACTCCATACCCTTAAGCCACCCGAAGTCGCATATTGACCGTTGGATCGGAGATCACCCAGATCGATGGTGGGGCTTGTGAAAGCGACCTAAGACGGATCCAATATGATTATAAGGTGGATGCGATAAATTTTCAAGTCTGATAGAAAGAGTTTTGTCGGGTTTTTCACATATTTGCCTAAGAGAAGGCCCCGAAACCTCTGTAAACCACTCTAGATCCTCATGCCACGCTGCAAGCGAGCATTTTTACAGGCAATGATGCATTTTGAAGCCACATAGCCACAGAATCAGATGGCCAGTCGAATTGACAAGGATCAGGGAAGCCGTAGAGGCACAGAGAGATGATGTACATAGAGAAACGACTGGGGTAGCTGAAAAGCCAAAAAAGTACCTCAAAGTAGGTAGAGAGCTCAATTGTGAGCAGGCAGAAGCAAGAGAGAAGAGAGAGTGAAAAGCTAATGCACAGAGCAGCTGAGGGAGCCTTTGAAGTCACTTGGAGGTCAAATGAAAAGCCAAAGAACTGAAAGTTGCAGAAAGCCAAAACCAGAGCCAAATAAGCTGAGCAGAATAGCAAGAGCCAGAGCTGAGAGCCAGAGCCAGAGCCGAGCACCAGAGCCAGAGCCAGAGTGAGAGCCTAGAGCTAGAAAGCTGAGAGCTTCAGATCCAGGGGATAAGATGGTGTTCTGAACCCATTGTGTTCTGTGTAAACCAATGGAGTTGAGCATGGAGCTTGTAAAAGAACTTAGACCATAATCCCAAAGAGCCTAGCTGAGTTGACTAGAGCTCAAGGAGATGTAGCCCAAGAATTTTGGGTGAACTCCAAATTAAACTTGTTGTCTTATGTGTGATGCTCATTTGCTGCATTGTTTCACTGTTATATGTTTTATATCAGTTTAAGAAAATCAATTTACATCACATAAACAATTTAAAACAACCATAAGCATACACCTTATTTTCAAGCACATATTTAATTCTGCATTAGTTAATCATAAAGACTTGGGAATATTTAAGTTTTGGAAGTGGGAGAGGTGCTTGTAAGTTATACAAGAAGCCTAAGTACCCCATTTTCAGATCAAGCACTGGCCAATTTCTTCACAAAAGTGCACAAGCAATTTTATTGAAGGTTCCCCAATAGATATCAAGAAATTCATCGACTGAGTTACCCATAAAAAAACATCAGAATGAAACTAATGTTCGATTTCTGTTGAAAATTACAAATGATAGCCAAACAAATCTGGATGTGTGGGTTGAGACAATTCAGGATGAGTTTTGCAAAGAACATTCAATAGAAGATCAAAATTCTGTTGAACGCGTTAAGGCTAGATTCTTTGATAACTTGCACGATAATTTCTTCTGCATGATTCCTACTCTTTTACATAAGTTTCTTGTAGAAAAGGATGCATGACATATCGTTGAGTATCAACTTCCGTTGCAAACTCCTTCCAATATCGACTAAGGAAAGGAGCAAACTGACTAACAAAACTTCCTTGATGCCCAATGCAAAGACACACAAGAAGCATGGGATTACTTTTTAAGAAAATAGACATGGATGTTTGGTATTTCCTCGTGGACCAACACTAAGTCAGGTCAGAATAGGGAGGGGTAATCGATCATGAGAAATAAAGAGTGAAAAGAAAAAAAAAGGAGTAAAGTTGGAGAAGTACATATAAATCATAAAAATGGAAGGAAGAAGGTCGATCGCCAGAAAGAAAAAACAAGATAGTAATTGATAGAACAACAACTGACAATATAAGTAGTCGACTGACATACAAAAAATAGTAAGGGAAAAGAGAAAAAAATGATGAGAATAAATAAGAGACTAAGGATACCAGAGGAAAATAATGAATAATCAAGAGCGTGAGAGAAAAGATGCACGAGACTCCTCAGATGAATTGAGAGGCGTAACATTGCTTGCTTCGACAAAGAATAATGGTCTACTCATAACACCTAGAGAAAAAGTAGACACTACAAAAATTGATGACTCTGGTCCAACGATAAGAAGAACTCTGACTAAAAAAACATGAAGTCCCACTGTTCGCGAATTCCTTCACCAAACATCACAAAATTATTCAAACATATCGACAATCTAGAATAATGAAGAATAACAAAGAAACCATGAATAAATTGAAAATCTTAGTGAGGGTAAACCAAATAATGAAATAAAACAAGTACTTCTCCAATTGCAGAATCTCACGATCGTGCCCCCTATACTGCAACTAATATCTGTTGAGGAAGTTGAAAGCACAGATCCAATCGACGAAGAGTCGCGACCGCGAGAGATTCAATTCAACAAATATATAGATAGAATGTGTTAAACCAATGAATCATTTTCAAAGGACATCGACGATAAAAAAGAAAATAACATGCCTCAGAATAGTCAACCTGCCAATGGAAACTGATGAAAACAACCAATCGAGTATTAGTCTAACATCTAGTATGTCACTATCCTAGACAAGCAAAATGGGATTGAACCATAAACCCCTCTATGAGGGCGATGAAGATCCAAAAAAACATTGGTTTGTTTGTGAATAATTATGGGTTGTGAATGTTGGTAATGATGAAGACGAACAAATGTTTCCATTATTTGTAGCCTTGAGGAAGCGCACTTTAACATGGTTCATGAAATTGACAGAGAAATAACCGAAGTCGAAAAATGGAATCAAGACTAACTTTCTTACATTTTTTAAGTCCCAAGATGCTAAGCACTTGGCAAAACAAAAATTAAAAGAAATTAAACAACAACCAAATGAATCAGTATGAGAATACAATAAATATTTTAAAGAATTATTGAGCCAAATTCCATACGTTATCGACAAAAATCTCTTAGTAAAATGGCATGTGGCTAGTCTCCTCTAGAAGATCCATTTCCCACTTAGAATGCACAAAATCACAACTTGTGAAGATGTGCTTAAACTAGCACCATGTATCGAGCAAGATGATGAAATTCAGTTGATTATCTCACTGATTCACAACAAAATCGAAGACACACTTGAAAAATTATTGAATTATTTGCTGGCATTGACATTACAAAAGAAAAACTTATGGTGCACCAACTGTTGCATGGAAAAACATACTAAAGACAATTATAAATATTGAGATTATTTGGATCAAGATGTCTGACGAATACAATATGATGTATATTGCGATATCTGTCAAAACACTTCAAACCACTCAACCAAAGACTGTGAATATAATTTTCAAAATTCCAAACCAAAATGGTGTGCCATTTGTGAGGATAATATGCATTCCACACAACGATGCCTACTTAATGGAAAAAAGAAACCAAATTATCACATTGTTTATCATACACAGGCCACAAATCAATTTAACGAGCCACCATCTACAACGATCGAAAAGTTGGTCGAGGAGGTTATGGTGGGCGTCAGGGAGGATATAAGGATAAATTTCATGGTCTTGGTCGAGGTTAAGGGATATTCTAATATTATACCTATTTGCAAGAGGGGCACATAGTTGTAGACTGCCCTTTAAAGGATAATACTAATCTACATTTTTGAAAAATGTGTAGATTGGGGGACCACTCCTTGGAGGATTGTCCCAAGATTATTGAAAAGGTTTTAAATAAGGGAACTGATCATTTTCTATGGATCTTGTTGAAATAAGAAATTTTTAATTCCAAAAATATCCATGCAATTACAAGATCGGATGTTGGGAAAGACAACAACAATCAAAATCGTAAAGTCATTTGACTGATAAAAAACACGAAAAAAAGATCTAGATATGCAGGAATATAATGACACAATGTCAAAAGCATTGGAATTCTTTATGAAGGAAATTGATCATCAAAGGCTATCTAAGGATCTCATTCTGGAAGAATTCTTGGAGCTTTTAAAAGAAGAGCATTTCGTTGGTCGCTTGGTAGAACTTTTAAATATGCTGAAAAACCATTATGAAAATAGAGAAAAATGAAAAAATGTTCAACAACTTTCTCATGGGAAACAAATGGAAGACCATGACCTATAATTCGATATAGAAATAAATGGGTACATGGTTAAAAATGTTTTTATCGAATTTGGTTCACAGGAAAATATTCCATAAGAAACATGGATCCATATGGGACAACCACATATGCACAAGATGATCAATTACCTTAAACTTGCCAACCAAATATTTATCGAACCTATGGAGACAATAAGATAAGTGAAAAATTCAATCACACGAATCCCGACGATGATTGATTTTGAAGTGATTTACCTAGTCAATGGAATACCCACATACCTTGCATTAGTTAGCTAACCTTCGGGACACAAAATGAAAGCAACAATATCCCTGGAAAGATATATAATCAAGCTCAAAGGAAACAACAAGAAAATCATCATTTCTCTTGATCCCTGAGAAGGGAAACCCTGGGTCAAAGCTTGTGATGAAGAAACTAAAATAAGAATACTTTACCAAATATTGCATGAAGACCATGATAATGTTGAACCATGTTGAACCAAATGCTTTTGGTGAAATTTTGACAAGTTCACCACTCTCCATTGGAAAAAAAATCTAACACAAAGATCTATGAATGACAAGTTGAGAATTTTGAATCCAGAGCTAAATAATGATGGTTAATGGAATCCATTCTGATTTCAAGGATCTAACCATGCTAATCCCTCAAAGAAATACCTATTTTAAAAGAAAAAAATTGTTGGGAAACACCATCCCTACTTCCAACGGACTTAACACATGGTTCTAGCAATACCATTCGATTTAAAGAATGAGAATCACCTATTAACGATGTAGAAAAAGTAACAAAGTCTATCGATGAACGAGGAAGAATGCAAAGCTTAGTACAAACTTTCATAGGTCAAGCAACGAGATGTTGGGATACCCATTCATCTAGTCTTCAAACATGGAGAATTACAACGACATATTTCATCGAACGTTTTGGAAAGAAAAATCTTTCCACTTAGGAAAATATACACATTTTTAATGCTAGACAAGAGCCTATTAATCACATTCAAAACTATGAGTTGGAATGGAAAAGGATCGGGCATAGAGATGAATGGGTTTGGCCTCATATGTTTCCAAACACTCTAGATGAATTACTGAATAAATGGTACAAAATAGAAGAATCAAGGGGACAATCATTGCAATGGGAAGAGTTAAGAGAAAATTTCATCAAAGACTTTGAATTCAAACCAAATGAACTTGTGTTAAATGACGTTGTCCAAAAAATAAAAGAGTTCATAAAAGAAAAACCAGTCGACCATCAGAAACCACTAGTCGATGCATCATCGACCTTCCATTATGTGTCAAGCACCTCATATCAGAAAATGTCCAACCACATAGAAGTAAAAGAAACACTTATCACTGGTTAACATTTTTTCTTGAAGAAAAATCACTTAGAAAACCATAAAAGAATACAATTAATATACAAACTCGACAAACAAGAAATTGAGAAACTAGACAAATTAGATTTTCCGTTAACCTATCAAGAATTAAAAGTCAAGGAAAAACCAGTTGATGAATCAAAATTACATGACTGGATGGATGAAAAAATAAAAATACGTGAAGTCAACATATCAAATGATGACAGATCGAAAATTGCTTGACTTGGTGATTATTGGTCGAACAAACAAATTGTAGAATTTGTTGACTTTCTTAAATCGTATCAGGCTATATTCACCCACAATTACAAATATCTAAAATGACTTGTCAAAGAATTAGGATAAATGAAAATTAACCTCATTCTGGGAGAAAATATGATAAAAAATAGACCATACAAGCTTGCACAAAAGCATAAACCTACCATGCAAAAATAAATAGAGGGGATGCTTGCCATAGGAATCATCTATCCAATAGAAACATAAGAATGGGGAAAGCCCTATGGTCGTGCAACCTAAAAGCATGACCCAACAAGATTGTGTATTTATGTAGACTACCATGGGCTAAACAAATTAATAGTCACGGAGCCATTCCCTACTCCATTCATTGATGAAATTATAAAGGAAGTCACAAGGCATGAATGTTACTCGTTCACATATGGTTTCTTAGGGTACAATCAAGTACCTATTGTAGAAGAAGACAAAGAAAAAATGATGTTTGTTGCCAATTTCGGTTCTTTAGCCTATAGAGTAATGCCTTTTGGATTGAAAAATGCTCTAGTAATGATTCTTCAGAATTGTCGTCAAAGTTTTTCAAGAATATATTTATAAATCAACGAAAGTTTATTTTGACGATTGGACAGTCTACAAAATACTGAAAGACTACATCCAATGGTTAAGATTAATGCTTGAAATATGCCGACATATCGATTTATCTTTGAATATTATAAAGTGCATATTTGTGACACCAATTGGAATTCTGTTGGGCCATGTAGTCTCGAAGGATGGAATTAAAGTCAACATGGCAAATGTTAAGGTAATTTTAGATTTGAAGCCCCTAGTCAATCATAAAAAAATCAAAATATTTTTCGGACATATTGGGTACTATATATTATTCATTAGGCATTAATCCGACATTGCATTTCCAATATATGAGCTTTTAAAGAAAAATGTTCCATTTATATGGTCTGATAGTGTGATGAGTCATTTCAACTACTAATGAAGAAGCTAATTGAAACACCCATCCTAATTAAGTTCCCCAACTAGTCAAAACAATTGCATGTACATGTTTATGCATCGAGTGTAGTAGTTGGAGCTATTCTAGCACAACTAGACAATGAATCGATAAATCATCTGAATGCTTATGCCAATCGTAAAATTAATAACGCTAAAAGAAACTACTCAATGACAGAATGGGAAACTCTAGCATCCTTACAAAAGTTTCGAAACTACACTTTGGAGAACCCTTTCATATTATACATAGATCAACAAGGACTAGAATATCTTGTAAAAAAACTAGTTCATCAAGGCTGCATTTGTCGATGGCTATTACTATTTCAAGAATTTGAATTTGAAGTCATTGTTCGACCAGGAAAGCACGATGTCAACCTAGATCACTTATCTCAATTAGAGTATAGAGGAATTGACTGAGATTGATTATGATCTCCCCGATGCACACTTATTTAAAGTTGAAGTTATCCCTTCAGAGCTTATTGAAATAACATAATTTTTTCATACTGGTAAAGCACCTAAAGGAATGTCTGAAAATAAGAAAAAGAAACTTGCAATCAAAACAACACCATTTACATGTGTTTTGGAACACGAAAGAGAATAAATCTTCAATGAAGCACATCGAGGGGGATCCAGAGGTAATTTTCAAGGTGAGACGACTATAAGGAAAATACTACAACCAGGGTCATGGTGGCCAACGCTATTTCAAGTGTGCCGAGAATGTATACGAAAGTGTGACATTTTCCAAAGATATGGATGACCACTACCAAAACATCAAATGTTACTACATTCAATTGTTCCATCATTTCCTTTTGAGCTCTGGGTGATCGACTTCGTCGACCGATTTCCCAAAAGAGCCAAATGGTTAGGAGAAAATAATATCATAACAACAATTGAATACTTAATGAAATGGGCAAAAGCGGAACCGATCGAGTTATGCACCAAAGAAGTTACAATGAAGTTCATATATGAAAATATCGTAACATGATTCAATTATCCCGTGATTCTTATCAGTGACAAAGGGATGCATTTTGTTAATGGTACAATTCAAATATTAACAACTTTTGTGATTGTACATAGTAATACTACCACATATCACCCACAAGAAAACAATGCTATCAAATCTTTCAGCAAAACACTACATACAGGATTAACAAAGATATGCAATATAGACAAAGAGGACTGGGATGACAAAGTTCTAGCCATTTTATGGGCATATCATACAACGTATAAGCAGTTGACAGGATCATGACCATTTAAACTTGTTTATGGACAAGAACAGTTGTGCCATTTCTTTGTTGTACAAATGCACAAAGTGTATACACTATATTAAAATATAATACAAAACTATAGACGTAATGACTTAGACAATTACATCAACTAGAAGAAGATCGAATCTATTCTCTCTATAATCAACAAATTAACAAAGAACATCAAAAATCATGGCATGATAGAAAATTGCAAAATATGAATTTTCAAGTTAGAGATTTAGTCTTATTGTATGACAGTCGAGTAAAAGGAAAACCAAGGAAACTTGAGATCACATGGCTGGGACCCTTTGTCATCAAAGACATATGACCTTCAGGGGCCGTCCAGTTGAAGACATTACAAGGGAACCTCTTCAAATCACTTGTTAATGGTACCCATCTTAAAAAATGTCATTTAACAACACTTAGTGTGGGTTAGTTCTAGGACTACTTGGTAGCAGGCTAATTGACTATTTGTAAAATTATTAAATTGTTTCTTTGTTAAGTCCAAGCTAGCAAGTTATTTAAAAAAGTAGTTATTAATTAGTGATAAAAATAGCTGACATAACAGTGGGAGATCCAATAAAGGCAATGAAAGAATAAATCAAGCAAACAAATACAATAATGGAACAAGCGCTTGACTTGTGAAATTTTCTAAATAGAAAATCAAAGAAGAGTATGGATTAGCATAAATTAAGAGACAAGAGATGACTAGAGTGCAAAGAAAAAATTTAAACACCAGTATGGAAGTTTCATCCCAACTGACAAATCAAGCCAAATGAATAGAAGCCAAATTGAATTAAGAAAGGATCGCTCGACGAGACAAAGCCACAAAGTACATTTTGATAGGACAAAAATTAAATATAAAGGCCTCAACCAACTGTCAGAAGGGAGTTCCAGAAAATTAGTCCCTAATAAATACTCAACATGCGAGTTTAACAACATATCACACAAAAGACAAAAATTTGGATTTAAAAATTATAGCAGTCAATTACAACCATCTAATTAGGACACATTGCAGACTTCACACATCCCATCACTATCAAAAGTACAACAAAAATCAAATCACTCCACAATTATTCACCGCCCCACAAAGAAGGTGGGGATCGAATAGCATGCACGCACTAAGCGTTGTTCAAGGATATAATCAGAAATTGACGAGACATTTCAAGGAAGAGCAACCAAGTGAGAATGATGTCGCAATTAATTCCACTACAATAAAAAATAATAAAGATTTAGGCTTAATGAAAATTCTTTAAAAAATTTCATTCAATGCTACCTGTGACCTTGATGATATCCTGAACATCCCAAGTCCCATGATTTCTGATTCTAAGATCTTCGACTTCCTTTGAACTGAAAAATTCTAGAACGATTTTTCTATGAAAAAGCGTAAAGCTCGTTTTGATGACAATGAAGTTATAGTAGAACCATGGACCAAGGAAAGGTTCGAACTTACTAGAAAAACAAAATTAGAAGTTCACATGCACAATATAAGGAAAGCAAAGTTGAACGAACCCTCTTAGGAGAAACACTTTGAATCCTTCCTCAAATGGGCTAAGACATATGGTCAATGGAATTCTTAGTCCGAATTGTTGTATAAAGCGGGAATTCTAGACATCCTCAGTGCTCCACTAGTGGCTGACCTACAAGGAATTAAAGAAGAAGCTGTTAAGTACTTAGTTAGTAGATATCATAATGGAAACATTTGGCTTGCATAACCTCTATCCATTTCTGGGATTGTCCTTCATTTGATCATAGGTTTACCATACATAGTGGAAAAGGTACCTACAATGGCTGATGGAAATAAGTGGCTTACAACGTTTTTTGGCAGAGTATCTAGAAAGAATTCAAGAGGGTTAGTTATTAGCTAGGTTCATGACTTTTGATTAGATGGTTTTGCATAATAGTTTTGTTGTGTCTCAAAACTAAGGGTAGAGCCTTGGACATCAAATTGACAATGCTCGAAGCTATTGGTGGGATAGCAAAGTCTGGTAAAGCATATATTTGGGTGGAACATGTAGCATACCTTGTCAAAGCCAACTACCGGGACTGTCAAAATTTGGGTAAAGCTATCCATTTCCCCTTGTTTTTAATTTTGTTAGTGATGAAGTCTATCCCACCAGTTGGGGAGGCAGAATTCACTAAAAAAGATATGCCTCTTTGTTACACGTCATTTTGTCACCATTAGATAAATTACTGCAACTCCAGATCTCTCATTATCTGATAAAATATTGTAAGAATCCCCTACAATGTTGGAAGAAAAACCATTATGAAAATAAAAATAATCCTGGATTACATTGCTTAAAAACCTTATTTCAAGCATTGTCACACTTTTCCTAGTCATTACCTGCACAAACACAATTTTGGTCATTATAGCCTACACAATCCTGTGCTCTGTCTTCCATTGAAATGTGCGACAACCTTTAAACGTAGGTAAACATGAAAAACAATTTGTAGAAGCGTTGCTGGGGAATATTATACCAACAAGAGGGACTCAAGCCCCTACCTATTCGGGCCTCATCCCATGGTTCATGAATCTATTCACTCTCATTATGGAACCCTAATACCCTTCTTTGTGGATATGATCCTTAGAAAGAGGATCTCTAACCCTCTCCTCTTGGCCTAAAAATTCAACACAGACTAGAGGGGAAGGGGTTGGCATTTTCTGTAAACTTATGCTGTCAATTTGAGGCTAGAAGCTTGTCATTGAAGGGAGGATTGAAGACAATTGGAAGGAGGCTTTCAACATTAAGGCTAGGTTGTATCTCTCTTTTTCATTAAGTTATAATACAAACAAGTATTTCTTTCTCACTATATTGTCCAATGGATCTAATGTATTGCTTTTTTACTTTCATTTTTCCATTGGTAATGATATTAGGTACTAGTCTCTTTGATCACTAGTATAGGTTTTATTGAGTCATTTATATATCATATGCCTTTGGTCCTTTGTTTGTTATTGTGTTTGTAGGTCTGGATTATGAGAATTAATATGCATCAAACCATAGCGAGGGTCTTCATAAGACATTTATTTTAAATGGTATGGATTTCATACTCCATTATTCTTGTTTATGGTTTAATAAAGGTGAAACTAGGGAAAGATTTAATGGTTTCTTTGTTTGTTACTAGATTCAGTCATTGAATCTAGGGAGATCTTGTCTTGTCTACAAGATGAGATTAGTCCGCCTAACAAATTGGTGACCATGCTGGGGAATGATTAAGGTTTTTCAGTGTCTTCCTTTAATTACTGTAGCCTTCCAGTATCTCAAGGGTTTTGTTCTGATCCTTAAAATACAATTTTTTTCGAGGCTTGTGAAGTGTTTTTTGTTTTTCCTTTGCATGTCTGTGTGTCACATTTTTCCTTCTTAAAAAGTGTGACACTACGCACTTGTCGCTCACTTTTCCTTAATGAAAAGTGCGACACTTCTCACTTTTACTTCAGAAAAAGTGTGACAATGTTCACTTTTCCTTTATAAAAAGTGTGACACTGCTCTCTTTTCCTTCAGAAAAAGTGTGACACTGATCACTTTGTATTTAGTAGCAATGTTGCATGTTGATTTGTGGTAGGATCAGATGTGCTCTAGCCATGAAAATTGGTGGAGAGGCTAAAGAACATGAGATCTCCAAGATCCACAATGGTTTAGGGAAATTCTACCCGGTTAGAGAGATATTAAAAAAAATTAATATTTTTAATGGAGTTTCCTAAGTCTAAACTTAGGAAAATGAAAATATTAATGAGTATTAATATAAAACTGGGTGAGAATGTTATAAATGACATGGATCAAGCCAATTCTAATATTATCCGTTGATTAGAGACTTAATATCGACCATTGAAGACTCAACAGGAAAAGTATAAGAGGAGGCTTGAGGGTCAGTTGGAGATACACCAAGATTGATCAGTCAGTTCGATTTTCTGGAGTAGGGTTTGCTGAGAAAATTCGAACAAGTGATCTGTTGCAGCAAGGGGTAGTGAGTACATTTAAGAGAGGCATAGATAGTGCCTAAGCACCAACATAGTGACTGAAGGGGCTGATGCAGAGGCAACCAGAACTAGACAAAGACAACATGAGCCATGCAGAGGTAGCTAGAGACTGCGTAGAGGCTGAGGGGCCTGCATGGGTGATGTAGAAGGCCAAAGAGTTGACGTAGAGAGGCGGAAGGATGAAATAGATGGTTCCAGTACGTGCAGGCAATCTCCCTAAATGTTGTGTTTGGTGCATGCATGTATTCCTTCAAGAGCATTGTCCTCTTGGAATCCAAGACTAGTCCACATGATCATAGTTCCTCTTCTTGTGTCAAGTGCATTAAAAATTGAAACAAGGTCCGAGGATAGTTATTTTCATTTCAAGCTCACATAAAAATGAAACCAACCTATGAGAACTATGATCATAGTTCCTTGTCTTGTGTCAAGCTCATTAAAAAATGAAACAGGTCTCTACAAGGATGGTTCTTTACTATGTAAACCTCACTAAAGAATGAAACATGTCCCTAGGAGGATGGTTCTTTTACCGTGTCACCCTCGTTAAGAAATGAAAGAGGTCCATATGAGCATAGTTCTTTTCTTCTGTCAAGTTCATTAAAAAAATGAAACAAACCCCCCTCTAATTGATTCAAGTCTTTGACTAGATCTCATAAATCTTGAGTCGAGTCTTTCATCTAATCTTGTAAATGAACCTTCGATTCATCCACCTATTAGTAACCAATAGTATACTTAGGTAGATCAAACGAAGCTTGGGGGGCATGTGCCTCTTCAGTTTATGCTTGGGGGCATACCCCCTGCAAGTTATGATGGGGGGCATGAAAATCATCTCAAGCACAATTTTTCTTTGTTTCAAGTTTGTACAAAAATTAAACCTATCTCGAGTTCATTTCGGTTATTATTTTCAAGACTCGTTAAACTCATGCAAATCTCGAGCTTCTTTTTCTATCTTTTCATGCTCGTAAAGCATACATGAAAATGCTAAGTTCTTTTCGTCTTTTCTTGATCGTTAATTAAATTGAAATTTAGTGATATGAGTACACTTTTATCACTTTTTTGGACTCATTAAAAGTTATGAAAAATGAACTCCCTTCCACAACTTATCTCTCATGATTGCCAACCTATTTCTATAAGATAAGCCTTGGTTTTCTCATTCCATCGTCACCATATGCTTGGCTAATCATTTTCTTTCACTTGGTGTTTTACCATTTCCTGAGGAACTACTGCAATGAGTAGTCTTATTATCCTTCCTCTTGACCTCTTGGTGTTTTGAGCAGTTCCATCATGATCAAAACTAGTTGATACCTTTTATATCACTCATTCCTCTAGACGAAGTTTCTATTTAAGCTCTTTTCTGACTCTTGAAACATGAAAATATTTCTGAGTACACTTGTTTCTTTCGAACTCGTAAAAGTAAATGAAAAGACATCTACCTGGTATAAGTTTACCCCTTTTACAAACCAAGTAGATTAGTTATGAAAAAGGTATACTTTAGTCAATCATGGCTATTGGCTTAGTGGGTCCTGACCCAAGTTTATAGTTAGTTGCGCCAAACAAAACCCTACACTACTGGCCCTTTCGGCATCAATCTGCATAGTGCAGACTGAAGTCTCACTCAAAGCAGTATGGGGGGATGCTAGATCCAAGTTTCTGCATCCAGAGTCAGTGTGATGTCTTTCTATGACCTAGATCTGCCTTCACGTAGATATCTAAGCCCTTAAGGCTTAACACTGTATCTTCCCTCAATTGGCCTCTAGACCTCCGCGAAGGACTATGGCTAGCTTTTGCAGACCATGAACAGGTAAATTAGCTACTTACGCGCACCATAGATTACCCTTAAGTCAGTATTTACTCAAATCTACCTAAGTGTTCGATAACTTTAACAAAACGTGTTATGATCTTTGCGTAATCACTTAACATTAATTGTGTTCAGATAATAGGACAAATCAAGTATTCATGCATCAATACATCATTATTTTATAAAGACATCATTTCATCACAACATATATTGCAATCATACATAACATAAGTAAAGAGATAAAACACAGGAATTTCTGCAACAGTGTTCTTTATTGATCTTCAATATAGGTTTACAGACTCAATACTTCCCTGCGGACTCAACTGCAGGGGTCCACGCACTCAGCTGCAGACACTACTCTAGGCTTTCGTGCACTCAGCTGCAGAGCCTTTCCTCCCTCTAAGACTTGATTTCCTGTGCTAACTCTCTAGACTCCTTCTATCATACCCATAAACAAAACATAGATCTCCCTTAGACTCTTCTAAGACACACCTATTTATGCAATCCCATGGTTTGCAGACCATGGGTAGATCTTCAAAAACCGACATAAGTTTACATGAATGAGGGTAAAAACTCTTTTTGAATGCGTCCACAATTTGCAGACCCCATCCCCAAAACTTAAGCTTTTTCCCCAAAATTGACCCAGGGGACCCCATCCCAACATGACCCCAACAAAAAGGTCATGACTCTCCCTCGGGTCACTCGGTTGGTGCGGTGATCTTGCTGTGAATATCCCCTAGCTCCACTTGCACAACTGCTACTTTAGCCGTGCTCTGTGTGGCTACCTACTTCACTTGTTCGACCAATTGCTATGTAGCTGGTCCTTCGTCGGCTTGCTTGATCTTCTACTGTGTGAGCTGCAAGTTCATCAACTTTTCCTGGATGTTGGCTGACACTTGGTAGGCTTTGTTTAACCAAGGACCCAATCGTGCCTTAAGCACTGCCTCTTTTTTTTGCGCTACTTCCACTTGTGCAAGGAATTGCTTTGCCTCCTACAACTTGGTGAGGCGCTGTGCTGTGGCAATGGAGTGCACCATCGCCCTAACCTCGTCGTACTAATGCTAGACCTCGCTGTCACGTGGAATCAGTCGATCTACGGACAAGACAGACCTTCTTAGAATCTAATGAAGACCTAATGACAAACAAACCAACCAAACACTATCTTTCTCTAAATGCGCTTTATAAGTAATGGGAAACAAGTGTGTTTAAGGGCCTACCTCATGTCCAACGCAAGTTCGGAGATGCCTTCGC
>APFE030352729.1:19697-40605 GCA_000404065.3 Pinus taeda
TTCCTAAGCCTACTGACAAGACTGAGCAGGTGGAATGGAGGAAGTGTGTGGCTAGAGCTAGGAGAATTCTCTTGGAGGAAGTGCGAGATCACATTGTCTCGAGCCTCCATGGGAAGGAGACTCTGCATGCAATGTGGAAAACATTGAAAGATTTATATCAGAATACCAGTGATCAGAGGAAGCTAACACTGAAGGACAAACTTCAAAATATCAAGTGTGAAAGGGATGAGATGATCTCTATGTATCTGACCAAGCTCATCACATGCAGGGATGAGCTTGCAAGTGTAGGGGTCGTGACATCGTATGAGGATATGGTGAGTCTTGCACTCCTTGGCCTTCCTAAGAGCTGGCATAACTACTAGGACTTGGTGAATGGAAGGGAGAAACTACCAGATTGGGAATGACTATGGTCGGATTTGATGCAGGAGGAGATCAGACGGAGCACCAGAGACAGTTCTTCATCCATGCATGATGAGGAGAACTGTGCCTTAGCGAGTAAGAAGAAGAAGGGGAAGGACAATGTTTTTCTTTCCAAATCCAGTTCTTCCAATGATGGGAAGAAGGTTGACAAATCGAAAGTGCGATGCTTTCGTTGTCATGAGGTGGGCCATTATGCTGTAAATTGTCCACAGAGGAAATCCAAGAGAGGATCCAGGGAAGGATCTGAAGGTGAGGCACTTTCTTCATAGTTTAAGTTGGATTTCACACTCTTCGCATGCATGGTTTCATCCATGGTGGGAAGTGGTTGGTTTCTTCACAGTGGAGCTTCTTTCTACATGATCAGCAACAAGAGTTTGTTCAGTACTTTGGAGGAGAAAGATCTCCAGATACTCATAGCGATGGGTAATGATGAGAAGTATAGTGTCTCAGGTATAGGCACGGTTATTTTTCAAAGGAAGCATGGAGCTCGCCTTACCTTGACGGATGTCAAGTATGTACCAGGACTGAAGAGAAACTTGGTGTCGATCGCAATACTAGAAGACAAAGGCTGTGATGTAGTCTTCAATAAGGGCAAGGTTTTCCTTAGACACATCATCACTAGACAGGTGAAGCAGATTGGTTCATGGGTTAAGAACCTATATGCTCTTGAGGTTCAAGATGCATGCAAAGCCTTGAGCAGCAAGGCAACTGATGGAGACTTGGTGGTTGAGAGGGAGGGTATATTACTTCTCAACATGCAGAGCCAGAAGAAGTCTCAGACGATTGTGGAGGAGCCACGATTAGTGCAACAGCTTCAAGAGGTTATGGAGTAGCCACAACAGGGGAAGCTGAGTGGAGATCGAGTAGAGACATCTACTCATGCAGAGACCTCCAGTAGGGGGAAACTTCGAGCCAGGCGGGCAGAGGGATCGCATGCAGCCATACCTCTAGGTACGAGGTGGGGTGATGTAGAGTGATTGTCCCAAGGAGGACGGGCATGATCCTTGAGGTACCCAACCTCTTGGATGAGACCTTGGCATGGGAGCCCCGATGTGGAGTAGCAGGAACTGATTGATTGGGTAGAGACAGATGCGGATGGAGCGGCAAAGAGAGTGATAGTGCAAGGAATCCCAGGATAGCGCATAGCTAGCAAGCTGCAGCAATGTGAGAGGCACAAATGTTTTGCACAGTGCTAAGTGGCACAGCGAGGTGTGCAATGGTGCGAGATGCATGGAGATGTTACAGTAGCGCAGATGTCAAAGAGGGAGCACTTGTCAGCAGTAGGTAGAGCTTCAGCATCAGAGTATGTTCCTAGCCCAACAGAGTGGTCAGTTGAGAGTGCTTTTGTTCCAAGTGTTGTTGGAGCAAGTGGAGCAAGTAGATGTGTTGCATGCAGAACATTCCAGAGTTATAGGATTGGGTTTTAGAGGAAGCCTTTCTTGTTGAGAGGGAGTGTTGAAAAATGTGCAACAAGAAATGCTAAATTTAGAATGTGCTAAAAATATACCTGCTAAAAATAAAATGTCTAAAAATAGTAGTTTGGCCAATGAGGTCATTGGCCACATTGGGTGAGAGGTGAAACTGCTAAAAATAGAAAGTTCTAAAAACAGCATTTCTGGGTCCCTTCCTATTTATAGCAGTCCCTAGTCTATCTATAAGAAGTAAAATTAATTTTGGTCTTAAGAGCAGTTTGAAATATTAATTAATTAATTATTTGAGATAATTAATTAAGAAAATTCGAATTTGAAGTCTTTGTGAGCATGCATATGAGTTTCCTACACTGATTAAGGGAATAAGCATGAGTTCTATAATGAGAGAATCAGTTGACTTAGTTCTTACTAGTCAAGTCCAGTTAGATTATTTTAACGTTAAAATAATAAAATATAGTTTGTTAATGCTTGCATGCATGTGACAACTATTATTTTAGATAACTAAGGATTCACTCATGGATAACTGTTGCATGTCAGTTTTGTCAGAGACCTAGTTGAGATCAGATGTGGGACAGTGTACTATCAGATACTTAACTATTTCTAGTAAGTAGTTTTTGCAGGGTTGAGGAACTAGTGTTCTCAAGGAATACGTAGTTGGACCATTGGTTGTTTTTGGTATGTTGGAATTAATAGCATATGCTTTTGCTATTATTTTCTAAGCAAACTACGTAAGGACCATAGGGAAAGCCTATATAAATAGGGCTTGGGTGGTTCATGAGACCTATCTTCATATCTTCATAGTTCATTGAGAACTGAATAGCTTGAGAGCTAATTCTTCTTGTATTGTGAAGAGGATTTCCACTTGATTGATAATACATGGTTGGGTTTTTATGCTAGTGCTTTCCCCTGGATATGTCTTGTGTTATGTGTGATTAATTCTCTTGATCAGTTATGCATGTTTCTACTTGATGTTGATCATGATCTCGATTATGTTTCCGCTTAATGTTTTGTAGAAGTAGAACAAGTATTATGCTTTAGGACATTGCATATATTGGTTTGTTCTACAGGTGAAATTTATGCAATAGGTTCTTCAAAAATTTTAAGTGGTTCTCCTAAATGGTTTTCCAACTCCCCTGTAGTCAGAAAGGGAATTTCACATTCACCAAAGAAGAATGAAGATTAATTGTTTGAGGAGGTGGGGGTTTTGGAAATAATTTCCCTTGGTTATCCCTACTCCTACGAGGCATGAAAGAACAAGTTTTATTTTTGAATTTTTCACTTTTTGTTCAAAGAAATAAGTCTGATGCAAAACAGAAAAGAACAAGCAATTCTTAAGCAGAAACAACACCCACTTAGACACATCCCCGACAAATGGAGCCAAAAAGTGATGAGCCATGGTATTTCACCAAGGATGTTGCAACTCCCAAGGGATTCTAAACTTTGATTATCAACCCAAGGTTTTACAAACTTAGAGGTGACAGTGCTATATGCACAGCAAGTTAGGTTCTACTCATGTCACTCTTATTCATGAAATCATATCAGGGTATTCAAAGACCATTCCTCCAACTAATTGTAGTGAAAACCTCTTATGAAATCATAAATGAACATGATTCTACTACCAAGGTGAAAAATCCAATCATCAAATGTAAATTCTAATTTAAATTGCATAAGCGAAAATAGACTAATTTAGTGGCAGAAATAGATCATGCTACTCTTCTTACCATTCATCAAATGTAAATGCTAATTAAAATTGCATAAGGAAAAAAACAAATATATTTACATAAATAACTCATGCTACTCTACTTGCACAGTTGATTCAAGTCAATAACCTACCTTGCATGCATCATTTATCTACTCACACTTGCTGAAATTGAAAAATCACATCTTTAACATGATTATGAAGAATAAAATGCTAAATCTAACTTTGTTTTGTTATCTGATGGTTGCAGTGATGGAAGGATGAGGTTGGAGTGGTCCTAAGGTCTTCCCTAATCATAAAATCACAATGTGGGGGATATTATTCAACTTAACTAGGCCAGAGTCCAAGTTTGGAGCAAAACTGGTTGAAGAAATCAAAGCTCCAGGGTTGCTACAAGAGGTGCTACATGAGGGCTTGTATTGCTACAGGAGGCCCTGTTTTATTATAGGAGGGGTTCTGAGAACGTTTTAAGGATGGAAGTGGTGTATTAGAGGTGGATAGAGGTGGATGAAGGTAGAAGGTGATGAATGAAGGGTGTGGGAGCACCTTCACAAAGCCTAATACCCCTTAGAGGTCTCTCTTGCACCAAAGTTGATGCCCATGGTGTCCTTCATTTGCCTTAACAGATTGAATTGAGAGACAGGATTTGGAAGCAAGGTGATGTACCTAAGAGGAATATGGAAAGGCCCATTTTGATGTGGAAAGTCGTTTCCACCCCTTGCAAATCATCATAATCCCTGCAACTACCCAAATACATGCATCAACTGATCAATAATGCAGCGAGACAAATTATTATGGAAAAGATGAGTTGAATTTGATTAAGATCCATTATGTCCCACAAAACTATTCTAATCACTCAATATAATGACACTAACTCCTAAATTGGAGAGGATGATCAGGAAAACTAACATATATCCACTTCCAAGAAATCAGAAACAAATATTTTTTATTTGTTATTGTATATCTTTCCAATCACTCTTCCCACGAGAGAGGTGATAGGTAACCCTGCAATTACAATTTTTTATGATATAAGATCTACTTAAACAAGAGAAGGATTACAATGCTTTGAAATAAGAACAGGAGGGAAATACAAGAGAGGGACTAAAGCCTCTGGGTTGGTCCCAAACCCAAGGGTTTGAGCACTCCAAAACTAACTTAGATGAAAAAAAATGGTGAACTTCTCATTAACAGAAAATAATAGTCTCATACATCATATGAAAGTTGAGAATAACAATGTCAATCACTAGGCCCTCAGTAGCTACTCCTAGCTGCAAAAAAAAAAAACAAATCCTAATGAGCCTTTCAACAGGTTTACTTATACAAAAATGATTGACGGGAAACTTCCTTGAAAGGAGGAATTCTCCCCTCCAAAATCTCAAGATTTTTGGATCTAGTTCCCTTTGTCCTTGTCATTCACTTGGAGTTCCTTGGCTTCTAGTGAATTTGATCCGAATTTAAACAGGAACGCAACAAATTACAGACATAACCATAAATACAGAGATGCAGTAGAAATAATGCTTCATTTCATTAATGTAAAATACTAAAATATGCTTACAAACGGAAATGGAAATAAACCAGCTAGGGCGATGGTAGCTTATATCTCAGAAGAGATGTGATGGATACATGCCTCTAAATTGTCTTACAATGAGGCTCGAAGGCCTATTTATTGTTGAGAAACAATGCAAAACCATAAACATCCAAAACCTAACCCTAGGAGAGGAAGTGCCACACTATGGGCCCCGTTTTGGGTAAATTGGTACATCAACTTCTCGGGGTCGTAACTTTGGCATACAATCTTTGTTTGTCACGCACCATAGCTCATTAGAAATATCTATCCAAGGAATACAACTTTGGGAAGATCAACATCGGTTCATGGACCCATGTTGCTCCTAGTTTTCCCAAAAAAATGGCGTTTAGAGCCTCAAAACAGCTTCGGAAGTTCTGGACCCGAAAAGACTACTAAAAATGGTAAATTGTGCTACAATTAAGGAAATTGAAAAACTAAAAGAGACAGTTGTGGGGGTCCAAGTGGGATAGGTGGGTGGCCACCAACATCCACCTGGATCATTCCTCCCCCCTTAGGAAGTAATGGTCCCCATTGCATTGAGTTCCTCCCTGAGATGAGGAAACTTCTGCTGAGTTAGGTCCCTGGTGAGTTGTTCTGTAACCTCTGATGCGTCCAGTAATGGTGGGGAGCATGGTCCAAGGCGGCCACATTGAACACTTAGTGAAAATGAAGGAATGGGGAAATGTTGTGCTCCAAAGCATTGTTTCCCATGGTCTTGGCATGCGCTCTTATAAGGTGTTCTTTCTACAGATGCAACCAGACTTTTTCGCCCACTTGAAACTTGTGTGGTACTTGATGTTGATCATCTCGCTACTTGTACTTGGCATTTTCTAGAATGGAGCGATGATATATCGACCCATTGGGTAGAGGTGCTCTAGGAGTCATATCGAATGAATGGTTGACCTAATAGTGCAACGTTGTCCCTGTGGGTGAGGAGAAGATGTTCCTGTCTACTTTCATGACTGTATCCATCTGCTGCTCTTGTTGCTGCTACTACATGGAGGAACCCTTCACGGGGGTCATGGATATGGTGATGATATTCCCCTTACTTTGGGATCGAACCAGACAAAAAATGAATTTCCTAGTCTAGGAGATGAGCTTGTTTCATTTCTTAGCAGTGATCAAAGAGGTGGCGGTAGGTGGGGCTACCTCTAGTATCCTGTATAATTAATTACCCAAAGAAATAATAACATCGCGAGGCCTTGACTCATACACAACATGTTGCCTCCATAATTATGGTTGGCCTAATAGTACATCACAAACATCAAAAGGTTCAACATCAAACAATACCTCATCTGTGAAAGGCTCGACGCTGTGGGGAAGGCCACATTGTTGGCAGACTTGGAGATCTCGTCCTTGGTGAAGCCACCTGATAATGTATGGTCGCAGGTGTGGTGTAGTTGGTAGGCCCAACCTCTTCACGACCTCTACTGAAATGAGGTTCTTTTGGCTCCCACTGTCAACAATGAATTGCAACGGCGAACCCTTCACCCACATCTATGAGTGGAAAAGACGCTCCCCCTCCTCTAGATCTTCGGGCTCATTCTTCTGGATCTTAGGAGTGGAAACAGTGGCATTGGGCTTCGCTTCAATGATCTACTTTCTTTTTCCATTCCCCTTGTCGGGTTCTGACTCAAGGTCGAAACATGCATCTGATTTTGAATCCTTCAACTCGGCCACCAGCCACTGCTTGGTCCGACACTCACTTGTGTTGTGAGTGGGGCTCTTATGTAACTCACACCGCTTTCCTGTGTCCTTCTTTGACTTCATGGTGTTGTCCTTTTCCTGTGGCTTCAACGGGTTATCTTGGGTCACCCCGCCTTGGCTTTGTCCTTTATTCTTCGAATTCACAGATTCAAAATCTCGCTTCTTTTATTTAAACTTCTGCTCAATCTTGACAACGTATCGGTATGTTGTGTCGAGCAAGGAGATGTTCAGGAACTCCATCTCACCCTAGATGTACCTGTGTAGGTAGTCGCAGTATTTGATTACCAAATGCAGCTCAAAATCCTTGATACCCAATTTTATGCGAAGGGTATGAAAAATGTGTGTGAACTCTCGCACATCTTAGTCCCTTCCCTGTCGCAGCGTGGTCCACTTCACATATTTATCTTCATATATTTTGACTGGATAGTATTGCTCATTGATGGCATCCTAGAATGAATTCCAAGTGGGTGCGACTGAAAATAATGAGTTCGTACTTTCATCCTTCTACTCGTAGTAGGTTTCTCACCAGTGTTTGACGTGGGGGGCTGCTTTAAGAAGTGCAAAAGTGATCTTTTACTCGCTGGAAAAATCGTGAATAGAAAAATACCCTTCTAACAAATTTAACCATTTATCTGCGACATCTGTGTCTATATGACCCTCGAATATGGGGATTTCAAAATTAACTTGTACCTTAAAGGGTGTGGCATTTCCAGAGTAGTTGTTGGAAGCAGAT
The DNA here is from genome assembly GCA_000404065.3 of Pinus taeda. NCBI lineage: Eukaryota > Viridiplantae > Streptophyta > Pinopsida > Pinales > Pinaceae > Pinus > Pinus taeda. The sequence continues at coordinate 27,254 of APFE030352729.1, forward strand.
GCGTCGCCTCTGGGTAGCTGCTGAAGGATTTGGGCAAAGTTTCTCATCATTGCATTTCTTTATCACTTGAGGGCTTCTTTGAGCAAGATTTTGATAGGATCTCCTACCCCCTCGTTTTTCTTGTCTTTCGCCATGGGAGGCCATCGGGATTTGTGAGGCTGGTCTTGCAAAGGTTCGACTAGTTCAAGCCCTAACTCCTTATATCCCGACCTCGTTAGGGACATGCAAATTAAAACAGAGAAAGAGCATACCACTATGATACCACTGATTTGGATTTAAACAAGAATGCAACAAATTACAAATATAACCATAAATACAGAGATGCAACAGAAATAATGCTTCATTTCATTAATGTAAAATACTGAAATATGCTTACAAACACAAATGGAAATAAATCAGCTAGGATGATGGTAGCTTATCTCTTAGAAGAGATGTGGCTGCTACATGCCTCTAAATTGTGTTACAATGAGGCTCGAAGGCCTATTTATTGTTGAGAAACAATGGAAAAACCTAAACATCCAAAAACCTAACCCTAGGAGATGAAGCGCCACACTATGGGCCCTGTTTTGAGTAAATTGGTACATCAACTTCCTAGGGTTGTAACTTTGGCATAAAATCTTCGTTTGACATGCACCATAGCTCGTTAGAAAGATTTATCCAAAGAATAAAAATTTGGGAAAATTGGGAGCAATATGAGTCCATGGATTGATGTTGCTCCCATTTTTCCCAAAAAATGTTGTTTAGGGCCTCAAAACAACTCCGAAAGTTCAGGACCCGAAAAACTGCTAAAATTAGTAAATTGTGCTACAATTAAGGAAACTAAAAAACTGAAAGATAGTTGTGGGGGTCCAAGTGGGATAGGTGGGTGGCCACCAACATCCACCTGGATTAGAATTCAAGTTGTTGGATAGGATTATGTGATCTAAAGTCGAGTTAGGGAGTTATTGAGGTCGACAACCTCCCTATATTCTCTCTAGGTGTCTCCATCAAGCCCCTACATGGTAAATATCTCCAAAAATTCTTCTTTGAACTGCATATTAATCACATTAGTCCATACAATATGACAAATACCCTTTAGTCTTCCTACTAAGCATATTATGGCTAAAAATATGATGAGAAAAAGAGAGTTTTAAGGGTTGGAGGGTAGCACAATGAACTCCAAAAGATACCTATCGATGGGACCCATCAAGGGTCATGTTTTGTTATGAATCATTTGGATTTCATTGTTCGAGCAAGATTAATGGCCCATGGTTGATTTCAACAATTCAATTGAATGTACCTTAACGGTCAATGTCTAGCCGCAAATGTCTAAGATTGCGTTGTAAGGAATAGATTGATGATTGACAAGCTCTTGTGACAGTTTGATAAGTATGGTATTGGAAGGTACAACATTGTCACGAGCAACTAGGATTACACCTATAGATCAAGATCAATGGACCAAAATCATTCATAATGGTTAGGTAAAATACATGAGGAGGACGCTCTTTTTGGGATGAAGGATTGAGAATCTACACACAAGAGATAATATGATGACTCATTCATCTATGATGCTTGGGGAAAATCTAGAGAGACGAATCTCCTACCTATTGTGCATAATTGAGATCATGCCCATTGATTTACATCAACAATCTAGATCTCATCAACAAGTTCAATCCTTGTAGAATAGAACATTGTTATTACGAGTAGAAAAATATAGGGACTCACTATCTCATCAACTTTGAGAAATTCTCTACATGGAAAAGATCTTGAACCTTATTTACTTATGGATGAACAAGGGGAGCATTAGCCCTGCCATTTTTTCCCTTCCACCTATTACATTTTAATATATGAGGAAGAGGGGAAATATTGGGTAAAGCATATTCATGGGCACCCCTACCCTGACCCTCATCCACAAGCATAATAAGAGTTAAGGCCTCACGCACAAATGAAGAGACAAGTACTTCTACATATGTGTATGTGTGCATGTATGTGAAGTGGAGAAATCCCTAGGCTATGGTAGCATGAAAAAATAAATAAGATCATATAAATCCTTCTAAAAGTGGAATGTATGGTTAGGTTAGAGGTTGACATGGTAGGTTGAGGTAAGAACATGAAGGCTCTAGGTAGACACCATCCCACTTGCCACATAAGCACATGACACATGACCCATGGATGCCACACCAACAAAAACAACAAATTGGTTTAAAAAAAAAACTTGGTACCAAATCTTATAGATGTAACTAGAACATACATACCCTTGGTTAGATCAATCAACTATTATAACAAAAGGGAAAATCAGTGAGATGGTGAAGGGTTATCCATCAAATATTAATGGACTATATTAGCATAGAAATCAAAATGTATTACTTCTTGGTTATTATGATATTCTCATTGGAATGGATTGTTTGTAGCTACATTATGCCATTCTAGAGTGTAACAACAATACATTAAATTATCTCATTGAGAAAGGAAAACGATGGGAAATGAAAGGTTTCCAATTTTGATCTATATAAGGTGGATTTCATCCTTATAGTTCAAGAAAAGCATTAGAAAAAAGTGTCAATTGTATGTAATGAATATTATGGAGACAACAAAAGACAAAGGCTCAAATCATATGGATTTTTGAGTGTTTAAAGAGTTTGAAGGTGAGTTTCTAGAGATAGTCCCTAAATTAACACCAGAGAGAGACATTGATTTTAGTATTGATAGCTTAGAGATGCTCTAGTAATTATGACTCCATATGTAATAAGTATGCCAGAGTCGAAAGAGGTGCAAATGCAATTGGAAAATTTGCTAAAAATGGGGTATATATCCCTTAATATTTCTCCTCATGGAGCACTAGTGTTGTTTGCAAAGAAGAAAGATGGAACTCTAATGTTATGTATTCCCTACATGTAATTGAATAAATCCATTATAAGAAATAATTATTTTTTACCCAAAATAAATTATTTATTTGATCCATTGAGGGAATAAAAGATAGTTTCAAAGATAATCTTGAGGCTAGCTACCAACAAGTGAGGATTGAGGATGAAGAAATTTGTAAAATAACATTTCAAATATGATAAGGGACACTGAATTTTTAGTGGTTCAATATGACTTGACAAATGCACTAGCTACTTATATGTGTTTTATGAAAGGAATTTTCCATCAATACTCAGACATGTTTATAATTGTTTTCTTTGATGACATTCTTATTTATTCACAATTTAAAGAAGAGCACAAATAACATCTTTGACTAGTTTTGTAAGTGTTGAGAGAGCACAAAATTTATGCAAAATTAAGTAAAACATAGTTACCAACTTGACAATAACAGTCCAGTTCTCATGTTTTAGAGGTCATATTTAGTGGTTGTTTTAACTCTCATTTAAAAAAATGATTGTTTTTATCTCACTTTTTTCAAGGTATTTTCCATTATATATTTTACCCTAGAAACCCAAACAAAAGAAACTAACGTCAAATGGCTTCTAAACCTTTATTAATGAGAAAATATAGTGATTTTTTTACGAAGTGTCTATTCCAATTAGATGACAGTAATTCACTGATAAAGAATTCAATCATCGCCTTTATGCTAGTTTCAACTCAGGAACTGATCCGAATTTAAACAAGAACGCAAAAAATTATATAGATAACCACAAATACAGAGATGCAGCAGAAATAATACTTCATTTCATTAATTTAAAATACTGAAATATGATTACAAACAGAAATGGAAATAAACTAGCTCGGGCGATGGTAGCTTATCTCTAAGGAGAAATGTGGTGGCTACATGCCTCTAAATTGTGTTGCAATGAGGCTAGAAGGCCTATTTATTGTTGAGAAACAATGGAAAACCCTAAACATCCAAAAACCTAACCCTAGGAGATGAAGCGCCAAACTATGGGCCCCGTTTTGCGTAACTTGGTACATCAACTTCCCGGAGTCGTAACTTTGGCATACAATCTTTGTTTGACACACACAATACCTCGTTAGAAAGATCTATCCGAGGACTAAAACTTTGGGATGAGTGTGCTACTTCTAATTTTCCCAAAAAAAAAAATGTCGTTTAGGGCCTCAACACGGCTCCAGAAGTTCAAGACCTGAAAAACTGCTAAAAATAGTAAATTGTGCTACAATTAAGGAAACTGAAAAACTGAAAGAGACAGTTGTGGGGGTCCAAGTGGGATAGGTGGGTTGCCACCAACATCCATCTTGATCATTCCCCCCCCCCCCAGGAAGCAATGGTCCCCATTGCGTTGAGTTCCTCCATGAGATGAGGAAACTTTTGTTGAACTTGGTCCATGGTAAGTTGTTCTGCAACCTCTTATGTGTCGAGTAATAGTGGGAAGCATGGTTGAGGGTGGTCCACATTGAACACTTGGTGCAGAAAAAGGAATGGGGGAATGTTGTGCTCCAAATCATTGTTTCCCACGGCCTTGGTAATGGTATAAGGACCATATCGAAGTGGTCTAAGCCTCTCATGGGCTCTTGTAAGGCGTTCTTTCTACAGATGCAACCAGACTTTGTCGCCCACTTGAAACTTGTGTGGTACCTGATGTTGATCATGTCGCTACTTGTACTTGCCATTTTCCATAATGGAGCGGTGATATATCGACCCATTAGATAGAGGTGCTCTAGGAGTCAGATCGAATGAATGCTTGATCTGACAGTGCAACAGTACCCCAGTGGGTGAGGAGAAGATGTCCATGTCTTCTTTCATGACCATAACCACCTGCTTCTACTATGTGGAGGAACCCTTTGCGGGGGTCATGGATATGGTGACGATCTTCCCCTTACTTTGGGAGCAAACCAGACAAAATGAATTTCCTAGTTTAGGAGACTATCTTGCTACATTTCGTAGCAGAGATCAAAGAAGTGGCAGTAGGTGGGGCTACCTCTGGTATCTTGTACAATGTATTACACAAAGAAATAATAACAACGCGAGGTCTTGACACATACACAGCATGTCACTTCCACAAGTATGGTTGCCTAATAATACATGACAAACGTCAACAAGTGCAACATCACACAATACCTCATTTGTGAAGGGCTTGCTGCTATAGGGAAGGCGGCACTATTGGCGAACTCAAAGATCTCATCCTTGTTGAAGCCACCTGATGTTGTACGATTGCAGGTGTGGTATGGTTAGTAGTCCCAGCTACTTCACGACCTCTGCTAAAATGAGGTTCTTTTGGCTGCCACTTTCGACAATGAATTGCAGTGGCGAACCCTTCACCCACATTTGTGAGTGGAAAAGATGCTCCTCCTCCTCTGGATTTTCGGGCTCATTCTTCTGGACCTTGGAGGTGGCAACAGTAGCACTGGGCTCTGCATCAATGATTTATTTCCCTTTGTCATTCCCCTTGTCGGGTTCTGACTCAGGGTCGAAACATGCATCTGATTCTGAAGCCTTAAACTCGGCCACCAATGACTGCTTGGTCTGACACTCACTTGTGTTGTGAGTGGGGCTCTTATGGAACTCACACCACTTTCATGTGTCCTTCTTTGACTTCATGGTGTTGTTTGGCTTTGACGGGTTATCTTGGGTCACCCCACCTTGGCTTTGTCCTTTGTTATTTGGATTGGCAGATCCAAAGTCTCACTTCTTTTGTTTAAACTTCTACTCGATCTTGATAGTATATCGGTATGTTGTGCCGAGCGAGGAGATGTTTAGGAACTCCATCTTGTCCTGGATGTACCTATGTAGGAAGCTACAGTATTTGAGTATCAAATGCAGCTCAGAATCCTTGATACCCAAATTTGTGCGAAGGGTATGAAAAATATTGGTGAACTATGGCACGTCTTGGTCCCTTCCCTACTGCAGCGTGGTCCACTTTATGTATTTATCCTCATAGCTTTTGACAGGGCAATATTGCTCCTTAATGGCATCCTGGAATGAATTCCAAGTGGGTGCGGCTAAAAACAGTGAGTTCGTACTTTCGTCCTTCGGCTCGCAGTAGGTTTCCCACCAATTCTTGACGGGGGGGCTGCTTTGAGAAGAGCGAAAGTAATATTTTCCCAGCTGGAAAAATCATGAACAAAAAAATAACCTTCTAGCAGATTTAACCATTTATCTATGGCATCTACATCTATCTAACCCTCGAATATGGGGATTTCAAAGTTAACTTGTACCTTAAAGGGTGTGGTGTTTCCAGAGTAGCTATTGGAAGTAGATGTGTCACCCCTAGGTAACCGCTAAAGGATCTGGGAAAAGTTTTCCATCATCGCATTCCTTTATCACTCGAGGGCTTCTTCGAGCAAGATTTTGATAGGATCTCCTGCCCCCTCGTCATTCTTTTCATCTGCCATGGGAGGCCATCTGGATTTGCGAGGCTGGTCTTGCAAGGGTTCGACCAATTCAAGCCCTAACTCCTTATATCCCGACCTCGTTGGGGACATGCAAAGAAAAGCAGAGAAAGAGCAAACCACTCTGATACCACTGATCCAGATTTAAACAGGAACGCAACAAATTACAGAGATAACCACAAATACAGAAATGCAGTAGAATAATGCTTCAATTCATTAATGTAAAATACTAAAATATGCTTACAAACAGAAATAGAAATAAACTAGCTCGGGCGATGGTAGCTTATATCTGAGGAGAGATGTGGCGGCTACATGCCTCCGAATTGTCTTACAATGAGGCTTGAAGGCCTATTTATTATTGAGAAACAATGGAAAATCCTAAACATCCAAAAAGCTAACCCTAAGAGATGAAGCGCCAAACTATGGGCACTGTTTTGGGTAAATTGGTACATCAACTTCCCGGGGTTGTAACTTTGGCATACGATCTTCGTTTGATTCCCACAATAGCTTGTTAGAACGATCTATCCGAGGACTACAACTTTGGGATGAGCAACATCAGTCCATGCACGATGTTGCTCCCAGTTTTCCTAAAAAACATCGTTTAGGGCCTCAAAACAGCTCTGGAAGTTCAGGACCTGAAAAAACTGCTAAAAATAGTAAATTGTGCTACAATTAAGGAAATTGAAAAACTGAAAGAGACATTTGTGGGGGTCCAAGTGCGATAGGTGGGTAGCCACCAACATCCACCTAGATCATTCCTCCCCCCTTAGGAAGCAATGGTCTTGTTGTCGCCACCAACAACCCCGATAGGTGGGTAGCCACCAACATCCACCTAGATCACTCCTCCCCCGTTATGAAGCAATGGTCTTGTTGTGGCCACCAACAATCCCCCTCTTTATATAGTGTTATTACTAATACTAAATAAGTGAGGACCCTTAGTCAAAAATTTTAAAAAATCAATTAGTGCTTATATTCCTTTTGGATAAAGCTTACCATCATGAACTTAGGAAAATACCTTTGAAAAATCTAAAAAGCTTAAGTTTCATGATAAAGGAAGTAAAGTCACTCCTTAAAGAAATATTGCATCGCGCAAAGAATGATAGGATACCTTCTCATGAGCTAAAAATTTTAAAATGCGAGATTGCGACGTGAAACTCCATCGCATCACATGCATCAATGAGCACTCACATTGGAAAACCTTAAAATCGCCGATATGTGATATCGCATATCGCAAAAACACATAAAATACACATAACGATTAAACGATCGTGCGATATTGCGATTAAGCTCAAATGATATTGCAATACTGCAATGCAAATCGCAAAATCATTCCATCACAGATTTTCCTGGCTCAATATTCAAGAAAAAGCCTTTTCCATAAACCAAGAATTGGTCACGTGTTTTAATGTTAATTAATGAGTTATATGCCAGTGGTTAATAAAATATGGTTTTGTGTTTATCAAGGAGCCAGTTCACGTAAGGTGGCGTGTTTTTGCATATCTTTGGCATTTAAAGCTTTCCTGTCATTAACTTTATCATTACTTTCACCTCATTTGTAAACTGCAGGAACAAAGAACAAAAGGTTATACATGACAATGTGCAGGATACTATGAGGAAGAAAGGCAGGAGTCCAATTTCCATCTAGGAAGGCACACCTAATCTGCTTGGGGAAGAAAATCCTAAGGTAATAGGATTTGCAGCTACTACAGGCCCATCAAGGTTGGCTGAAACATCAGTTACAGAGTTAGCTCGTTCATTCCTGCACTGGATAGCAGCAAGGCCCCAAATTCTCATGTACAAGGACAGTGTTGATGATAGAGATAAACAGTTTAAGGCTCAGGTCAAGAGCTTACGGAATCATTATCTTCACAAAGTTTGAGCTTTATATCTCCCAAAAGGCAAAAAATGCGTCAAGGAAAGCCTGAATCAAGAAACAGAGGCAGTTTCCGATGCCCGATTAGCGCCTAGCATTAATCACGCAACGCTGAGAAAATTGCTCAAAAAGGAAAGCTTCCAATTGCTCAGTTACCTGCAAACCCCAAAAAATTGCAAGAGGCAACGCTAGAAACAGAAAGCTAAAGAAAAGGCAAAAGCAATTTCAGGGTTAATCAAGTTAAATTGGGAATAATACTGGGCATACATGGTAAAGTCACATAGTCAGCGGATGATTCCTAAATACATCATCAATTCTGCCAAAAAGATGGCGCCAGATCTTGCTAATTCCGTTCTCTCAGCACAATTATAAGCTGAAGTCAGTCGACCGACTCTTCTTAGGCAAATGTTGAATGCTTGCGATATTAAGGAGCAAATATAGAAATAGTTAGATGTTAGATTTAATTTTAGAAATAGTTTTATTTTATTTTTGCTTAGAAAAAGGAAAGTCATTTAAACTGCATCCTGAATTTTTGTAATAAGTTATTTTTAGTTTTAGTTAGTAGTATTTAAACCCTTCTCATGCATTTAGAGAAGGGTCCATAAATTTATCAAAAACTTGTCCTCATAACATGCACTTTTTCACCCTCCAAGGATGTTTTGATAAATGAATGGAACAGGATTTCTTAATGTTTGCATTTAATATATGCTACTGATGTTGCACTTCTGTACTCTTAGTGGATGTTAGATCAAGGAGAGATAAATCATTGTCGCTTGAAGCTCATGAGTAGGACTAGTTATAAATGGTAATTTTATCTCTTAACCATTTATGCTTATGTGTTAAAGTGATATTCAGTTTTAGTTGTTTATATATTAATGTGTGAATGCCTGAGTTATCATTTGGCACTTTTGTACGGTGATAGCTATTTATTTATGCTTAATGTATGAATAGCTCATTATGCAATATCTTTTTCACAACTGTTTCATCTAACTTTTTATGCGAAGTGGTTCATTTTTATTGAATTCTTTTCTCATAATAGCTGAATGATCTTTATTACCAGTGGTTATTTGAAATCTTTTTAGATCGCATAATAGAAGAATTACACCCTGAGTTAGTATAGACTTAGATGTTTTCTGCTTATTAGAATACAATAGCATAGCACTAGATTAAAGTTAGAATTAGAACATCTTAATTAGGAATCGTTAGATCAGAAACATCAAATTCTATACACACACACTCACAAATTGGGAAACTGGTCCCATATCCCCAGTGGGACCCGCTATACCAAACGGATAAGGAGCTGCCAACCAAGGTCCGGACCGGGCGGGTATCCCCCTTGTTGTAGACCTGATTTTCGGGGCTTCAACAGGTCCCCATTGGGTTGAGTTCCTCCATGAGATGAGGAAACTTCTGCTGAACTTGGTCCCTGGTGAGTTGTTCCACAACCTCTGATGTGTCCAATAATGGTGGGAACCATGGTCGAGGGCAATCCAGATTGAACACTCGATGCAAGTGAAGGAATGGGGGAATTTTGTGCTCCAAAGCATTGTTTCCCACACCCTTGGTAATGGTGTAAGGACCATATCGGAGTGGTCTAAGCTTTTGTTGGGCTCTCATAAGGCATTCTTTCTGCAAATGCAACCAGACTTTGTCACCCACTTGAAACTTGTGTGGTACCTGATGTTGATCATGTCGGTGCTTATACTTAGCATTTTCCATAATGGAGTGGCAATATATCGACCCGTTGGGTAGAGGTTCTCTAGGAGTCAAATCGAATGAATGCTTGATCTAACAGTGCAATGGTACCCCAATGGGTGAGGAGAAGATGTCCCTGTCTTCTTTCATGACCGTATCCACCTACTTCTACTGCATGGAGGAACCCTTCGTGGGGGTCATGGATGTGGCGATGATCTTCACCTTACTTTTGGAGTGAACTAGACAGAAAATGAATTTCCTAGTATGGGAAATGATCTTGTTGCATTTCCTAGAAAAGATCAAAGAAGTGGAGGTAAGTGGGGCTACCTCCAGTATCCTGTATAATTTATTACATAAAGAAATAATAACAGCACAAGGTCTTGACTCATACAAAGCATGTCGCTTCCACAAGTATGGTTGGCCTAATAATGCATCACAAACATCAAGTGATGCAACATCACACAATACCTCATATGTTGAGGGCTTGATGTTGTAGAGAAGGTGACACTATTGGCGGACTCGGAGATCTCGTCCTTGGTGAAGCCACCCAATGTTGTATGGTTGCGAATGTGGTATGGTTTGTAGTCCCAGCCGCTTCATGAACTCTATTGAAATGAGGTTCTTTTGGCTGCCATTGTCGACAATGAATTGCAGTGATGAACCCTTCACCCATATTTGTGAGTGGAAAAGACACTCCCTCTCCTCTGGATCTTCAGGCTCATTCTTCTGGACCTTAGTGGTGGCAACCATGGCACTAGACTCTACATCAATGATTTTCTTCCCTTTGTCATTCCCCTTGTTGGGTCCTGACTCAAGGTGGGAACATGCATATGATTCTGAAACCTTAAACTTGGCCACCAGTGACTACTAGGTCCGACACTCACTTGTGTTGTGAGTGGGGCTCTTATGGAACTCACACCACTTTCCTGTGTCATTCTTTGACTTCGTGGTGTTGTTCTTTTCTTGTGGCTTTGACGGGTTGTCTTGGGTCACCCGCCTTGGCTTTGTCCTTTGTTCTTTGGATTCGCAGATCCAAAGTCTTGTTCTTTTGTTTAAACTTTTGCTCGATCTTAACAGCATATCAGTATGTTGTGCCAAGCGAGGAGATGTTTAGGAACTTCATCTCTTCCTGGATGTACCTGTGTAGGCAGCTGCAATATTTGAGTACCAAATGCAGCTCAAGATCCTTGATACCCAACTTTTTGCGAAGAGTATGAAAAATATTAGTGAACTCTGGCACGTCTTGGTCCCTTCCCTACCGCAGCATGGTCCACTTTATGTATTTATCCTCATAGCTTTTGACAGTGTATTATTGCTCCTTAATGGCATCCCGGAATGAATTCCAAGTGGGTGCGGCTGAAAGCAGTGAGTTCGTAATTTCATCCTTTTTCTTACAGTAGGTTTCCCACCAATCCTTAACGTGGGGGGCTGCTTTGAGAAAAGCGAAAGTAATCTTTTCCTGGCTAGAAAAATCATGAACAGAAAAATAACCTTCTAGCAGATTTAGCCATTTATCTACGGCATCTGCGTCTATCTAACCCTCGAATATGGGGATCTCAAAGTTAACTTGTACCTTAAAGGGTGTGGCATTTCTAGAGTACCTATTGGAAGCAGATGCAACGCCCCTGGGTAGCCGCTAAAGAATCTGGGCAAAGTTTTCCATCATCGCGTTCCTTTGTCGCTCGAGGGCTTCTTTGAGCAAGATTTTGATAGGATCTCCTGCCCCCTCGTCTTTCTTTTCATCCATCATGGGAGGCCATTGGGATTTGTGTGTTAGAAAAATACTATATATGACATAGAAATGCAAGACATATAATATGCGGAAAAACACAAACACATAAAACCAAAGAAGACACAGATATACATGGTTCACCCAATTTGGGCTACGTCCACCCCAAAAAGCTAGTCCTTCCTTTCTATTATCCAGCAAAATGAAGAGACACAACCTACAGCAGATCTGCTGTAATATCCTCTGTTTTCTCTCAAATTCTCACCTCTCTGTTTCTCGCTCTGAGAATACACATATATTCCACAGCCTCAATACAATACCCTCATACAAAGAGAGGGGTTGCCTTCTAGGGCAAAAAACCCTAAACTAAACATAAATTTTACCGTCAGATGATCCGCCTAATGGATGGCCCAAATTTACTAGAAATTACTATACTTTTACAAGGCAATTTTACATATGTTTTTAGCTTCGGGGGTGTTGCCCCCGAAACCCTACCGGGGGACCGCTGGCCCCCGAACCCTGTGGCTGGGGGGGATGCCCCCACAAACCCCCATAGGGGGGACAAGTCCCCCTTGCATCGAGCGGTGTACAATCTTCCTAGGGTATACATCCAGTTGAAACAAAGACCTCTAAATTACGATGATAATCATGCTCCACACCCAACAATCTCCCACTTGGAGAATCATTGTAGCAACTCCACCGCTACTGCATTTGTTGGACAATGACTCCTCTTTGGACCTAGTTGTTTCTCATCTTTATCGTCATCCTTGAAGACCAATTGAAACTGAGCATATTCTCAGTTTCTCCCTGATTACAACTTTTGTTAGCATATCTGCAGGATTCTGGCTAGTGTGTATCTTTTCCAGCTTCAACTCTCCATCTTCCAACACTGATCGTATGAAGTGTTAATTGAGTTGTATGTGTTTAGTCCTAGAATGAAATGTTGATTTCTTTGCAAGATAAATGGAAATTATTAAGGAATTTAGACTTCTGTGATCCATAACATTGTTTAGAAATCTTCGGCAAAATCACATAAAAATTCTTTTGTCGACGCGTTTCGAACCAACTAGTGTGGTTCATCGTCAGGACAAGTTGAAGAACCAATCCAGATTAGCTAGTTAAATAGTAATGGAAGAGATTCCAACAGCTAGATTTATAACGGCTAATTTTGACTATGACCTTAGCTAAATAATAATTATTTTTTCTATATTTACAATTATTATTATCCTTAGAAGTTAGTTAAATTAGGTAAAAAGCCTCCTACAGGTTAGTAATTCATATATATATTTAACTAAATATAATCGTCTATTAGTAAATATATAAAGATATATAACTTTCTCATATTGGGTTATAAGAATAAATAATCAATTTAAATTAATGAAAACACAATTAATTTAATAACTTATTTTATTTATAATTATTATTATTTCCATTATAATAATTAAGAATAAATATACCCATGGATTAGGTAATTATATTAATACATATAATGGTTCAAATTTTTATATCGAATATATATAATACTAGGAAATTAAGGAAAACGAAGGGATTAACATAAATTAATTAGGTTGTTAAAAATATATTCCACCTTTTAAAATAAACTATACTTAAAAACCAAATATATCCTTTAGAAATTATAATTAAATTGTCATATTGTTGGTAATTTTTAATAGTTAATTAATCAATATCTATTTGAATAAAACTTTTTATAGATACACTATTCGGATAATTAGGAAGCATTAAACTAACCAATAGAGTCAAGCTCAAATAGTGAAATATCTAGACTATATCCTA
>APFE030352730.1:0-11037 GCA_000404065.3 Pinus taeda
AATGCTCAGGCTTTTAAGTCTAAAAAAATGATAAATTTTTGTCATCAGTATCATATTTCCCTGGGTCACTCCACAGCTTATTATCCACAGGGAAATGGTTTGGCTAAAAGCTCAAATAAAAGTCTTGTGAGGATTATTAAGAAGCTACTGCAAGAAAACAAGAAGGCTTGGCACTTAAAGTTGAGATATGCCTTGTGGGCTGATCGCATTTGCACAAAAAGATCTATAAGAACATCTCCTTATGAGCTTGTAAATGGTGCAGAAGCTATTTTCCCAACATCTCTTGGGGTACCAGTTATGAAGCTAATTCAAGGATTAGAAGAAGAACCTAATGCCATACAACGAAGGATCAATCAGCTAATAGCTCTGCAAGAAAAGAGAAATGAAGTGTATGAAGGCCATCAGCAAAATCAGAATAGGGTCAAGAGGGCTTTTGATAAGAAGATTAAAGATGTCACATTTCAGATCAATGACAAAGTTTTAAAGTGGGAAGCCAGAATTGAGGAAAAAGGCAAGCATGGCAAATTTGAGAATTTGTGGAAAGGGCCATACCTGATTTCAGATTACCATGGAAGTAACACCTATATTCTACAAGAGGTTGATGGATCGCCATATGCTGGAGGACCTGTTAATGGCAGGTTCTTAAAGCATTACAATCAGTAAAAGTCCACCAAGCATTCCATTATCATTGTATATAGCCGTTTTATGAAAGTTTTTGTTTTGAAAATAACTGACAAGCTGAACATGAAGATTTTAGCCCGAGGTGAAGGCCCACAAAGTCTGACAGGGATGCTTATCAGTCATATGTGAAATGCAATAAATGGATAGAGGCACTGATACTACGAGTTCTTAGTGTACTACAGGAGCACACTATCCCAAGTGGAGCCGCTGTTATCACTTAAAACTACAGTTCACCTATGTCCAAAGATCCATATTAAAATTTTGGTTCAAGTCAATAGGTTTTTTAGGTGTGTCACTTTGAAATTAGTTTTCCAAAGGTATTGATGTAAGTCCTTGTAAAAAACCGTTAGATACCATCTCTCATAGCATATCTTGTCTTGATTGCATCATTCCGATTTTGCATAGTTTCGCAGCGTAATATGATTGGCCAGTTTAGCTGCGCAATCATTTTCCACCTTTCCGCAGCATATCATTGAGCAGCCATTTCGTAGCGCGGTATGTCATTTCATAATTGCCTGCGCTACGAAATCGGGGATTCGGGTTTTTTCTGCAGCATATTTCCTTGAAATGTCAAATCTCGGGAGGTGAGTCATCAAAAACCGTTCATATGTGTCAGTCGACGTCCTCTCCAGATCATGATAGGATTCATCTCGCCATCAGAGATAGGATCACACACATGTCAATTATTTCAATCAATTTTATGAGGTATGGTAGTGCAATTATGTTTATTCATGATGCATTAACGTGCCTGTTCTATGGTGAGTGCTTGAAAAAAACACAAGGAAGCCGCCCGAATTCTCATTTAAAAAGAGACTACTGCAAGCGAGCCTGCATTCCGAAGCCGAAGCTGTTGAGTAAATTGGAGTTGCTAATTAAGTTCTCTGTGCAAGAACTTTTCTGAGCAAGATGGAGAAAAGAGAGCATAGATCCGGGAGATGTCTGAGAACTGAACCAGAAGGACTTGATCTCACGCTTAAAGACGAAGGTGTTGCACGAGCTTTCAAACAGGCGGGTTGCTGGAGGTTCTGTGAAAAATTGAAGGGCGGACACACGGAGGTAACTAAAGCCTTTGCTCTAAATTTCAGCGGTTTGAATTCTAAAGTTGCATTACTAGAATTCCCTGTGTCTCCGCAAGCTATTTCCGCTGTCACCGAAATTCCAAGGAGTGGTCAGGAATGGTTTAAGAATTATAAGTTTGACACAACTCCATGTAAGGAGTTTCTGAAAGACCAATATGCTAACGAGGACATTACTAAGGCAATACCCAGGCATTATATTAAAGAACATTATGCTCTGCTCCTCACAGCCATTCAGAAATACCTCACATGCGAGGGAAGGTACACTAAAGTCTACTCTTACCATTTCAAACTTCTGCTACATTTTACAGGGAAGGCGTCCATAGATATTCCTTTCTATTTATTTAGGAGCCTAGGTAAAATGTGCGACAAAGTTCAACTCAAAAAGGATAATTATGAGACATCTCTCTTCCATCATGGTTTAATTAAGCTACTGGTGTTAGATAGCCTGCATAAAATCGGGAGGGATTGGGACTCATTTATTTTCATGTTGGGTTTCCAAAGCAAAACCGGTCTTACCCCATTACCAGACAGAGAAAAAGAAGGAAAGACTCAAGAGTCTACAATGGCTGAAGAACCTACATTGGCTGAGCCTAAGAAGCAGGCTAAAGACCGAAAGAAACCAAAGCACAAATCAAAGCAATCAGAGAAACCCGTAGTCATTAAAGAGACACCCAAACCATCCAAGGAGAAGATGAAATATCAGAAAGTTGCATCCAAGCCAAGTGAAGTTGCACAAGAAACCAGGATCAGAACAAGAAGCCAGTTGAGCAAAGAAAAAGGAAAGTCAATTGCAGTAGAAGACAGCCCCATGTCAAAGGCTAGTCTAAAGGATTTGCTGGAGGCAATTGACTTTGAACAAGCCACATCAGTACAGGTGGAGCCTACGCCAATTGACCTAACCCAGTCGTCCCCTGATAGCTCTAAGAAATCAAAAGCCTCAAAAAGGCTAAGATTTGAGGAGGCTGGAAAAGAATTCATGGTCAAGCCTCGAAGGCCAATCACTAGAAGACAAGCCCAAGCAGCGGAACAAGTCCAAAAGGGTGAGGAGACTGCCAAGGTAACAACAAAGCAAATCAAACCATTGCCTAAGGTAGAGAAGGCAGAAAAGGCAGAAAAAATAGAGAAGGCAGAGAAGGCAAAAAAGGCAGTGAAAGCAGAAAAAGTACAGGAAACCAAAAGGATAATCTACACCAGAGAGCAGACCAAACAAAAAGGAAAGCAGATAGTTCAGGCAGAAGAAACAAAGGAAAGCAGAAAGAAAGAAGTAAAGGAAAAGGCTCCTTGGGTCAAGAAAGATAAAACCTCATCCACCAAGGAGAAATGGGAAGCAGCTGACAAGGAAATGGCTGATTTGGAAAAGACAGTATCAGAGATTGCAGCCATGGAGAATGAACTTGCAAAGCTAAAGGCTCAGCTAGGCAAGTTAGCTGCTAAATAAATTCAAATTGTTTAAAGATCAAATGTTGCACCAAGTTTTGTTCATTTTTCTTAAGTTAATTAATTTTTTGAGGCATGTATTAAAGGAAGGCAAGTAAGTAATTTTGGAACCGAAGATGAAGCTGTAACAGTCTAAAATAATTGAAGAAATTTATTAAAGACTGTGATTTTGCAAAGAACAGCAGTTTCGTAGCGCGCTACGAAACTGCTGTAGGTGACTGTTTTTAAGGGAAAATTCAAAAAACGATGCTGAGGTCATCAAATTTTGTGGAGAAAGGCTTCGAGGATAGAAAGGAAATCATACATGGTTGCTTAAGCCTTCAAAGGATGACAAATGTAAATCTTATTGCATAAAGGTAAAACTTTTTGTCTTTACCAAGTTTTCATAAAAGTACCTTTATGACCGCAGAATTAGGGTTTCTGGTAGGATTACCAGAATTTTGAGTTCAACACCTGGCAGTATTCGTAAAGCTTCTAGATTATCAGGCACATGGTGTTATGGCATGGTCATTAAGGTCATTATACAGCTTCAAGCATTTCTGTTGGAAAATGAACATGGACTAAAACAGGGACCGTGAAAACAGAGGATAGTTCTTCATCAAAGGCTGAGTCAGCAACACACTCAGAATCCAAGGCAGCCCATTCAGCAAATATTTCTCAAATATATTCCAACTCCTACAGGAAAAACACAGCTGTCAAAGATCAGGAGGGAATCATGCAAACGAGGAGATAGTAGCAGAATTTGATTAGAACTAGGACTCTTTTGTATTAAAAGAACAATACCTCTGTATTTAGTAAATTAGTTTCGATATGGATAAGGTAGTTAATTATAGGTTTTCGAGCTCCCCTCATGCTAGAGGAGGAGACTCAAGATAGCTTAGTTTTATTTCCTATATATAGCAAGAACTCTGATGTATCAAGGGTTGGAGATTTTTATGAAAAAGACAGAGTTTTCATATTTGTGTATGTAAAGTTTCTTTTCACAGTAATAGAAAGCATATTGTTTCTTCCCAAGATTCATCGTGTGTCCCAAGTGTTCAGAATGTATGTGGTTTTGGTTCTATTCATCTTATTTTACAGTTCACTAGACATGCAATCACTCTGAATTCATCATTGATGCTCAGACTTCCTGTGTATGTCTTGTTGAGTTGCAGTCTTTCTTGGTTGATGTTTTGAATAGTGAGACATTATATGCCTTGGTTTCTATGATTCAGTAGTTGCTTGTTTACTGTAGAAATGTATGACTCCATGAACCCAATGGAAGAGGCCTTGATTTTGTTGTTCCAACCAGCTTAAAATTTATTCACTGTTTTAAAGAATTAGCCATCTTTTTGCCCTTAAATGCATATCAAAATCTGTGAGAGAGCCCTCTCTGACTAAGGAGGCTAAACCTTAGTCTAAAGCCTGGTTTGAAACAGTTGCATGAGATCTCACTAAGTAGCAGCCCTTAGTACATGGTTTTGTGACAACACAATGCACTGATGGAGGAGTTCCAGGTTTATCATTAGAAGAGTATGCAATATCACCCACAGTCTAATGGGATGGTGGAAGAGTTTAATAAGATATCGGAGAGCACACTGTCAAAGGTCTACAATTCACAAAGAAATCACTGGGATGTGCACATACCTATGGTGCTATGGCCTTACAAGACAACTTGCAAAAAGTTGACTAGAAAAACGCCTTTCAGGCTGGTTTATGGCTTAGAATCTGTGATGTCGATGGAGTACATTGTACCTAGTCTGTGCATAGTGGCATTCATAGGAATGGTGGATTGTGGAGCCCTGGAAGAAAGGCTCGTGCAGTTAAAAATACTAGAAGAAGATAGTTTTTTGGCTGGATTCCAGCAGCAAGTTCAAAAGGAGCACGAAAAAGGAATGGCACGATTAACACATCAAACTACGCACCTTCAAGGTAAATGATTTAGTGTTATTATATGACAACAAGTTTGATAAATTTCTAGGAAAATTTCGGATGCATTGGCTAGGGCCCTATGTCATTAAGGATATTACCGATGGTGGAGAAATTTAGTTGGTGAAGTTGAATGGAGAGCCATTTCCAGGGAAGGTGAATGGTAGACAATTGAAGCCATACACCAGGGATCCAACTAGATGACTATATGTTGGAAGCATAGTCTTAACACTCCAGGCAGCTAAAAGGAGGCACGATACTATAAACTAAACTGCTTGACTTGTAGAGCTACGTGACTGGGGAACTACACGGAAGGAACTAATGTCACAGTATCATCAGAAGCGCAAAGGAATTTGCACTATAGAAGGAGAGAGTGCGCAAGCCAGCTAGAAAGTGACCATTAAGGTCACTGTTCATGATTTGACAGTGAGAAAAAAGGCTAAATGGAGTAGGGGGCAGAATTTAAGTCGGAATTTAAGAATAATATCTTTGAAAATGTTCCATCAATCTAGCATTTATGAATAGATTTTAGGGAGAATGGTTAGATTCAAATTCGAAATTGCCTATAAATTATAGATGGCCTCCCAACAAAAAGCACTTGGCATTTTGAGAAATGAGGTTTCCTACGCTGAGGGCTATGCCAACCAAAGAGAGTCCAAAACCAAAGAAGGAGAAGCAGAAAGTGGCACAGTTGGTGCAGGCGTCACCTAGAAAACACCCATAGAAAGAAAATCCCACTGCACAGGAGAAGGCTGGTAGTAGACCTAGAACCTGACGAAGACATAGAAGAAATTGATATGGGCATGGAAGATGTTGATATGGGTGCATAAGACATTGACGTTGAGGGGGAAGACCATATCCTCAAGTTACCAGACTACGTTCCTCCATGCCGAGGCAAGGTGAAGGTCCCAAAGGACCTTAATGAGAGCAAAATCTCACTTCACACACCACTACTGCAAGACAAGATCACATTCGAAGGCCCATGACTGTCGTGCATCCCCCATTTAAAACTCTAGGATTGGGACCTAGTAGATACTAAGCAGTTTCCCCACCTAGTGATTCATACATTCATCCACCACATCTTCTATAATGACTCTGGTGTGACCGCGCTAGAGCCGAGACAGTGGATAAAAGGGGTGGATAAGGTAGGACTGTTGAATCTACTATGGGTGCCACATTACAACCGTGCACCCATAAATTTAATAGTGATCAAACAGCTATTATGCTTGGTGCACGATGGGTGCCTATGGTTAGGAGAACTAATACCAATCGCCGACAAGCTGATCCATAGGATCACTCTGCTCCTGCATTCAGGATTGAATCTAGCCATGGCATTTGGCAAAAAAACGAGTCAGTGCAACCTCGCCGAATGAATGAAGGACAAGTTCAAGATTACCAGGAAGTCACTCGGCTACTCCATTTCCAGCATAACCGACCCCATGATTAAAGTAGCCACCCAGATCCTGGCTAGGATAATAATGAGGAAGTGTCACACAGATGAAGTGTCAGCACTGGTTGTGTCATTAGTGGCTTAGTGTGCAGAAGACGTACAATTCAAATGGGTGTACTATCTCTGCAATGAATTCCTTGCGAACTACAGAGAAGTGCAAGACCAAAGCAAGACCTTCCATTATGCATGGATGTTGCTATCAATTGTACTGGTTGCATGGGAGTTATTGGAGGACATTTATTTTCCTCCAATTGCATCAGATCTACCAGAAGTAGCGAAGTTCGCTTCACTTTTGGCCACAAAGGAACCCCAAAGGGTCAAGGACAGTAAGATATTTTGGGTCCTGATGGAATCAAGCATCCATGACGCAATCAACCGCAAGCCGAGGCTCTCACCAATTGTCTTTGAGTAGTTTTTCGAATATTTGGAGTTCAAGGTGAACTTCCACTGCATTTCCACTAGAGCGTGGAAGGACCCCAGGCAAAAATGGTATGATATTCCATACCTAGTGACGGATGATGCAATCGCCGCAGTCTTGGAGAGTTGGCGAGAAGAGGGGTGCATGGCCTCAGAAATATTAGCTGGGTCTAGTAAGTTTATTGTGAAGTAGAAGAAGGAAAAGGCCAGGTTAAAGATGGAGCATTTGGCTGAAATAAGGAGGAAGGAAGCTGAGGACAAAGCCAAAGTAGAGCGTGTTGCCAAAAAGTAGGTTGAAGGGGAGGAAGAAGAGGAAGAGTGCGACTCTAATAGGAGTCAAAAGTCACCTTCCCTGTAGAAAGAGGAGGAAGAGTAGTGCTCAGAACAGGAAGGACCAGACCCGAAGAGTACTCCATTCCAAGTTAAGTGCACGAGGGAGCAGGAAAAAGTAGGGCCACAGAAGAAGTCCAAGGCCAGCAAATCATCACTTGACCCAATCACTCTGATTGAAGGTGATTTGAATGATATTGGGGACACAGTGAGGGACATGATTGTGGAACTGCTGCAACAGTTCAAGCAGTAGTAGAAGCAAGACATTGTTGCCATTTAGATGAGTTTGTGTGAGTTGCATATCCAGGCCACTCAAGCACAGAACAATGTGGGGTGGAGTAGCGCGATGTAAACTAGTTTGGCACTGGGAATTTCAGAGGCAATAGAGATGTTTAACTCAATGGATCCCTAGGTTGTCGCGCTTCCAGATGGGGCTTTGACCACAGAAACAAAAGTTAAGAGGGCCATTGTCAGCGTTCTCAAGAATATTGGGCTAAACTTGGTCACACTTGCAAGCGAAGCCCTTCACACCCTACAAGATGGTGTGATTGCAAAACTTTGGGCTTGGGAACAATGCTCACTAAATGTTATCAGCGATCAGAAGGTGAAAAATGCACAGATGGATATACAGAAGACATCTGCCATCAATATCCTTAAGAAGATCACGGAGAAGAATGAGCACACAACAACTGTAGTAGCTGAGGCATGCAAAATTGTTCTAGAGCTGAATATCCCTGAAGATGTGCCAGTTGATACTACAATTCGAAAGCTCACTGTGGGTGTGTGGGATGCAAGGATGGAGTTGGCTAAGGTTTAGTTTGAGTTAAACCTTAAGATCACAGAGCTCGAGTTGGGGGTCCAACCTTCGACTCCACTAGAAGTCAGAGAGCAGCATGAGGCAACTATCAAGGATGCAGCTGCCACAGTAGAGGTTGCAGTAAAGGAGTGCAATTCGCTCTTCTAGTAGTCACTTGAAATAGTTACCAGCCTACAAGAAGATCCCAATGTAAAATGGCTAGAAATAAAAGCAAGGGAACTACAGCAGAATTATGATGAGGTCAAAGCGATGGCATGCACCATCACCATGACACAAAGGTTGGCGAAGTTGCAAGAAGTGAAGGCATTAAAGGAATAGGTGGATGTAGCAAAGTGCAAGGAGGCAATACTGAAGGCTAGGTTGGGGCCTTGGATATATGAAGCCTATGTGCTCATGGCCTCCATTGAAGGAAAATTGGCTAGTCTACAGGCAACGAAGTAGAAAATATAGGCAGATAGTGTAGGACTAGCGACGGAGCAGCTAGTCGAGTAGGCTAAGTAGGTGGCGACGTAGTGTATCGGCGAGGTTGTAGTAGTGCAAGTAGAGCTGGGAGGTCTTCGCGACAAGATCTCCACACCAGCATAGTGACTCGATGGTGAGTCACTATATTTGTGTTGGGGGCCTGTTGGGAAGGGGTCTCCTAGGGTCAATTTTGGGGTTAAAAGCCCAAGTTTTGGGGCTAAAGGCCCAAGTCTTGTATAAAGAATGTAAAGTCTTCGCATTTTGTGGTCGTGGAGCAAGAATATGTAAAGATTCATCAAGGGTTTCTGCCCTTAGTTTAGGTAACTTGTTTCAACTTTATGAGATCCACCCTTGGTCCACGGGCCATGGGAATGTATAAAAAGGGAGAGTATTATAAGAGTCTAAGCATTTATTAGTAATTTTTTGGGCAATTGATTGATGTAATGGGTCTCTGAGGGCTAAGAGAAAAGAGTCTTAGCATAGGAAAGAGGCTCTGCAATTGAGTGCATAGAGGCCTAAGGTAGAAGTCCACAGCTAAATGTGCATACCCCTACAGCTGTGTGTGCAGGGTAGTCAAAGTTTGTAAAGGAGATCTGAACATCAATAAAGAGAACTATTCTGGAGATACCTATGTATGAGTCATTTTACTTCTATTCTGAATATATGCAGTTATGTTATATTGAATACTAGGTTTATGACTTAATGTTGTATTGATGCGCAAATCTATGTGTTTTACTTTGTTATATGAACGCAAGTAAGAATATATGTTTACGCGAAGATAATCATAATGCTTGTTGAAGTTATGCACCACTTAAGCTAATCTAGGTAAATACAGCAGTAAGAGTAGTCACAGAGACGTGTAAGTGTCTGAGTTGCCTATTTAGGGTATGCCAAGGATGATTAAGAGCTTCAGGAAGGGCTCAAAGCCAAATAAGAGAAGTATATAGATAAGTCCTAAAGGGCTTACCAGTATGCATGAAGGAAGAGTTAGAGTTTAAAATGACATCACTAACATCTCAGGGTGCAGAAACTTGGTTCCTGCATCCCCCCATACTACTTTGGGTGAGACTTTAGTCCGCATTCCGTGAATTGATACTGAAAGGGCTAGTAGTGTAGGGATTTTCTTGGCTAATTAATGTTGAAACTAGGTCAGGGCCCATCAAGCCAACATCCATATTTATAGTTGTGAGTGGTAGGATTCCTTGTTTCCATAATTCCACTTTCAATTTTTATTGCTAACCTAAATGCCTTCTCTAATGAATCAGCTTCCCAAGGATGAACCTCTTGTTGATTGTTATCCTTTAAAGTCCCTATGAATACCTAAACCCTTTGCTTCTCCGGAATATCGTTTATCCTTATA
The DNA here is from genome assembly GCA_000404065.3 of Pinus taeda. NCBI lineage: Eukaryota > Viridiplantae > Streptophyta > Pinopsida > Pinales > Pinaceae > Pinus > Pinus taeda. The sequence goes on from APFE030352730.1 coordinate 9,942, forward strand.
TTCAAGTTTTCAAAGTCCTCAATGTGCTCTACCATTGAACCCTTTTGTTTGAGATTTATCAATTGGCTAAAGAAGATGGTGCCCTTTGTATTCTATTAATGTGAGATCATTTCCTCCATGAAAATTGACCAGGAAACAAGTGGTATATGAGAACAAAGCCATCTATACCATACAAATTAATTTGTTTATAAATATAAAGATGTAATATGTACCTTTTGTAATAGTTGTACATCATGTAGATCAAAATATTGCTCTATCTATAGTATCCAATTTACCAGATCCTTGCCATCAAACTTCCTCATATTGATTTTTCTTGATTTTATGAGCTGAATATGGAATCCATTGTATCTCTGACATTATGGATCTCCAAGTTCTGAAATTGTAACTTGCAGTAGCCCTCTATGTCCTCTTTCTAATGCCATCAATATGATTGAAATTGGATTCTCCAAGAAAGAGTTATGCCCAATCTCCCAAGATGACCTGATTATATACTTTTTTAGTAGAGAGAACTTGTACGAAGTTCTTATTGTCACTGTTTCAACCTTCAGACCTAAAACTGATACACAGAAAACTACCATTCATTCTCTTTTTGTAATTTCTTACGAAATTTCAATCTAATGCTCAGAGAGAAAGTTATGATGACTTTCCCAAGATCACATGTTTGGAATGTAATTCGGGAGTCTGCAAAAACCCTAACTTCCTCAGATCATATCTTTGTAAATATAGCGAGAAAATATCTTAAATTCACACCCAAGGTTTACAATGATTTTGGCTAAAATAGGTTTTTTTTTCTAATCTTCTGAAACATTGCTGAAAAACGTTATAGTGAAAATTCCATGATGACTTGTTTGGAGCAACGAAACCCTAGAATCCAATCTCCGATACGAAATGTTATGAAATTAGCTCACAAAAAGATAGAAAAGAAAGATCAACGCCTTAGAAACGAGCCTCTTTGTTATGAAACCAGCTCAAGAAAAGATAGAAAAGATAGATCAATGCCTTAGAATTTAGCCTCTTCGAGGGGGAAACCTCCTTTACATTACATAAATGAAAAATTCTTGGATGATTCAAATGATAAAACCTCCTTTCTATATAT